>CM077253.1:19535068-19822568 GCA_039654775.1 Spinibarbus caldwelli | reverse complement strand
AATGCAAAATATCTTAATGGTCTTAAATATGCTTAATTTTCTTAATGAAAAATACAAGTTAATTTATAGGTTAATTCATATTTTTATCCTTTATTATTTTTAGAATCAAGATTCACACTCACCCACACCTGAAAACAAATGAAGATTTGTGAATTAAATTAGTTGTGAAGCCAAAGTTCTGAAAGAGAACACAAATTCACTGAAAAAAATGGTACAGAAACTACTTTCTCTCAAAAATTTGAAATTGAATTGAACTTAGAATTAAATTAAACATTAGAAACCAGAAATTGAATTAAAGGGAAATTTAAGAAAGAAAAATAGCAATTGTATTTTCCTGCAGAACCTACTCCAATAATCTTTGTTTTATCTATTTATTTATTTATTTTTATTAATGTACTTTTTAGTCAAATAAAAACATGCATACAAAATCTATAATGTACTGTAGCAACACTGCAGAGATCAAGTCTGGCCTGAAAGACCAACAAACTGCCTGTTGGCCAAAAGCCAGCCAAACAGGGTGAAAGTGAGGAGAAATGTGTTTGTGTAAGATGTTTGCTCGAATGTTCTGTGGGACAGAAGGTGTTTGAAGTTGGCCTTAGTTAGACTCAGCTGCAGACTCTTGTCTCGGCCTTCCACTAACCCTTTCATGACAGCGCAGGAGAAGTGAGACAGCTGGCGCTCTGACTGAGGCCGTTTATTTACCTCCGCCGGCAGCAAAGGAAAACTGCTGCACAAAAGAGAGCTCACGAATGGCCTCTCACTGGGGAAGCCTTGCTAAACTTCTTTATGTGGGCCTTCCATTTAAGCATGCCACTTTTTGTTTCTTCTAGCTGGCTTTTGGGACGTATAATCGAGAGGAGAGGAGCGCATGACCTTACACACTACATCTGACAGCAAAAGAGAGAAAAATGCGAACAAGCTACAAAATAACAGTCTGCCATCTATAAACAGAAAAAGAGCATTAGTTGTGTTTTGTGTTGCTGATATATTGACATATGCAATAATTATGCAACAATAATTGACGCAACAAAGCATTTCTTTCTTTGATGATTCAGCATCATGTGAAGAATGTAAACGTGTGTCATCTAGATTCGTTTTGATTTCCAGTTGCTGTAGAGATGTTTTCTCTCAAATAAATATAGAGGATATTTAAACTGTTCAAAAATAATTTTAAACTGTGCTTATTATTAGAAATGTTGTTTTGTTTTTTTCTAATAGGAAATCAGTTCTAATAAGGTTTCTGTGATTGATGTGGAATAAAAAAAATAAATAAAAATAAATACTACACTGGTGGATAGAAGCAAAATAAATAAAAATAAATTAAAAATCCATACTTTTGGGCAATGCCAAGAAACAAAATATGTTACAAATATTTATGTATTTACTCTTATATTTAGTTATTTAGAGTTAAATGGAGATAAATACTGATTTGAAAGTTAGCAAAGACAATTGTAAACTGCAATTGTACAATTGTAAAGCATCAATCTCTTTCATAAAACTAAAATTTCCCAAACTTTTGAGTAGTGCAAAGAAACAAAATACATGTAAGATATTATTTCAGATAAATGTATATATTTTCATTGTTATATTGCATTTGGTAACACAAATAAATGTATAACATACATATACATACATATACATATATATATATATATATATATATATATATATATGTATGTATGTATGTATTAATCCTTCATTTATTTGAATAATGACAAATTCATCCAGAATTATGCAGTCAATAACAAACAAGCACAGTACACAGAAAACCTCTACCAGCTAGTAAACAAAGCTTAAGTACCTAACTAAAGTACCAGCCTTAAAGAGCTATCAGACTAACTTAAGTGCAAGAAGCTTGTACAAGATCAGTCAAATCAAAGTTTTATGATAAAATATATATATATATATATATATATATATATATATATATATATATATATATATATATATTTAGCTTATCCGTCTGACTGACAAAGGTTGCCCTCTTCTGGTGAAATCAAAAATTGTTTTATTTTTTTTCCCTGAAAATTTGACCAGTTCAAACATATGCCTCTAATTACCCAATATACCCAAACCATAAACATATTTAAAAAAAAAAAAAAAAAGAAAATAAAAAAAAAAGAATAAAAGCTGTTTTTTCCAGAATCCATACGTTTTCTCCATATGATTATCAATATTTTATTTATTTGTTTATGTATGTATGCATGTTTGTTTTTTCCAAACAATAAATTAGGTGTATCAATTCTAAATGATGGCTTTAGTTAATTGGGTTGAGATAACTAGTTATTAACTGTCCAAAATATACATTAATAATTTACGTTTACAATAAAACTGTAGAAAATAATGCATCTAACATTTTAACATCTAACGTTTTAAATGTCTTATCCAGCCAAAGGAGTATAAAAAAAGTGGACAAAAATAAGTTATGCGCCTATGAAATATTCAAAAGTTATGAAATGTCATATTTAAGAAAATATGTTTCCATGACTATCTGTGACAGCAGTTTACTCTGTAATAATCGAAGCTGAGGTAGAATATGACATTCAGAATATTTCCAAACAGGTCAAGGTTTTGAATTTATGTGGTATGGAGAAAAAAAAAAAAAAAAAGGTGAAATGTATGCAGAAATGTTTGAAAATGCAAACAGCATTATACAAAATATAATGTTGTAAACATTTAGAATCTAGGTCCATGTAATTCACATTCACAAAGTTTTAATTGAAGATTGCTGTCCAGAGCTCATTTAGTCCATCCTAGAGTTTCTGAATTACAACTTGGAATTTGCCTATAAAGAAGAGGGAGAAAACAGTTGCAGTTTACGTTTGCCATTAAAGCCCCAAATATTTTGAACATCATGTAGCCAAAAAAAAAAAAAATTATTGATTATATATGATTTATTTATTTTGTTTAGTTAGCTAGTTAGTTAAGAAGAGTTACATTGATTTTAAGGCTGGCATAAACTTACATGATGGCATTAAAGAAACCTCTGCAGTGACGACGCTCTCCAATCCCAGGTTAGATAGAGCTCCTCGAATCAACCCACAAGAAAAGGCCAAGTACTGCAGAGATTAAACATATTTAGATCATGGTATACAATAAAATCTAAGAATATAACATGAATGGGCTTAAATATCCTTCTTACTTTAGGTGCCTCTTCAAGGTATTGCTTCCCACTGGAAAACTGAGTCAGGAGTGCAAATTTATTATCCTGTAAGACATATGTGCCCTACAGCAAAGCCAGAGAGAAGAAATCACAGTAACGCTGAATTCTACAATGAGTTGTCACATATTAAACACATAATTGAACTTTCAAACCTGATGGTTGGTCCTCAAGTTGTCGATCTGTTTTTTGAAGATCGTGCTCCAGAAATCTTTACACAGGAACTTCATTATGTCCAAGTCATCTTTGAAAGCGGGGCAGTCTTTCGTAAACCTTTTCAAAAACACGCAAAATCAGGCGATCATTAGGTTTATAACCTCTGGATACTTTGTAGCGTGAAAAAAAACAACAACAACAAAAACATGTATAACTTTATATACCTTTCAATCAGTCCTTGTCCAACTCTGAAGCCCATCAGCTCTAGAGTAGAGACACACGTCACCCTCTCCTTAAGAAAGCACATCAGAACATGATGCAAATGGAAAATGCTGTGACAAAAGCAGGATAGAAATCTGATGCATGCCATCTGGATGCTTGTAGATGGTACCTTATCAATGTCCTCCCGCGTCGCCTGTTCCTTGTACACATGAGCAACAATCTCCATGTGGAGGAATTCAAACAGAGCATCATCTGCCATATCTGAAAGAAAGCACATCCATGGAAAGTTCCTCAAACACTCCACTGGAAAATGGACATTTCTGTCTTTAACCCATTTAGGCCTGCAGGCAAACTGAAAAGGCTCTTCCACTCTTTTTTTTTTTTTTTCACTAGTGAATATTTTTAAGTGGCTACAGGTGTTTTAAAACAGCTGGGATATACATATACAACCTGAGAAACAGATTTTGACAACTTGTTGGATAATGTGTCACGTGGTGATGTTTACTTCAGTTGCCTAATATGGGTTTTCTATGGGGTTTATGTGAGATTAAATAAAATAATGAATAAATAAACTAAACGAATGAATAATTTAACCAATTAATTAAATAGACAAATAGCCAAAATGTGTTTTAATAAATAAATAAATACAGCTAAGAGTACTACAGTGAGTAGAAAAACACGTAAATGTAACAACAGAAATGAAATGGTTGCCAGATAATATTATGTTCATACTTTCACATCATGAATTGGGTTTTTATGAATTAAAATATAAATATCCTAACGTTTTAGTTTTGTAAACACATATGCGCTGTTGATGTGCATTAATTCAGTTTATGTCAAAACTGATAACAAGCTTACTGCTAGAAGTCTTCTTTCAATTGCGGCTTTCTATTTAAAATATTTATGTATTTTGAAAGCTTACAAACCCTAAGTATTCAAATAAATGTACATCATCTGATTAATGTGAAGACATCTGCTAAGCAAATAATGTTACCGCACCTTCAGCGATAGAGCTGCTAGCCTAGCTTGCTCAGTCTGTTGATGTTAAATATGATATGGTATTAGCATAAACGCACATTTAAATTACTTACCCCTCAGTCATGAAACAAAAATACATTTATAAAGAACCAGATATCCTATACAAAATCCGCCTTCAGTTCTATTGTGTGTAGCATTGATACTTACCATCAATACTGCCACCTCCTGTTATGGAGAATAACGACTTCACCTCATTTCCTCGCTAACCCAAACGACTGTAAAGTTCATTTATTCTCTCTCATATTAGTTTATTGTAATAATATTTCACAATATTACCGTTTTACTGTATTTTTAATCAAATTAATACAGCCTTGGTGCGTATAGGAGACTTATCTAACTGACCCCATACAGTCAGGACATGACAATCTCAATACGTTTGTTCAACTTAAGTACGATTAAATGTTAAATGGATTTTTTTACCCATACAGTTTAACTTTTGAGTAAATTCTGACACAGCACCCATAGCTTAATGTAAACGTCATTTCTTAGAACCCTGTATGTACACTAGTAAGATTAGTGGCTTTACAACTAACCCAACCATGATCCATTTCAAAAATATGATGACACACATCAGTGAAATATTACTTTATAATAATAAGAGGCAAGCAGTTGAAATTAACAGACTTATAAATTCATACTTAACCACATGAGTTCAGATTAGATGATGAAATTCATGACAACACACCTTCTTTTGTTAAAATCAGCCTTAAAGTGTGTCCCACACCTAACTTGAAGAAACTGATAGTTTTACACAACTTTAAGCTTACCAATAACCCACTTTTTTTTTTCTCAGATAATGCAAGGTGATTACAGACATACAGCTACCTTGGTCCGAACTGCAATTTTGAAACAGTCATTGTTGAGTTACTTACCATCTAAGATTCACATCGAGTGTTAGTTCGCAAACAAACCAACGTAAATAAATAATAAGTCTATTGTTCTATTTCTCAAAAGTGTTACTGATTAAAACATCAGAGCACTGAATACTTTCCTATGAAACTGAAAAACGCATATGTTGATGATGTTTCAGATTAGTCAAGCTCCTGAAACATCTACGGGACAAAAGACTTTTGTAGTTCCTACTGAATGCATAACGTTCCAAATAAACAGCACTCAGTCGTGCTTACACAATCCATTCTGCACAATAGCGTTCTTGGTTGAGGGTGAAATCTCTAAAGAAGGTGGGCTAGAGGTGTTTTCTTTGCACCCCTCCAAGGTTTGAGGAGTCTCAGTGTCACTGTCCGACTCAGAAGGTGATCTCTTGTGGACTTCCAAGAGAGAGACCTTCCAAGGAGCAGCTGTTGGTTCACTTTTGGGCATGAGGAATGTGGGATATGGCTCAAGAGTCTGCGTTTGAGCTTCATGCACGTTCGGACTAACTGAAGAGTCCGTGTTCGGGGTCTCAAGCTTGGACTGGTGGTTCCTGGTGAAATTGGAAAGCTGCTCCAAAACCTGGATCTGGCGATCCATCATTCCCAGCATGCTGCAGTGGAAGGCTCTCTGCTCAGCCAGCTGTTCTCCAAGCCGGTGGTTCAGGATGGTTAGCTGCTGGAGGATGAGGCTGCTGGTCTCCTCAGAAGTTCCTGCTGGGACAAAACAAGAAGAACTGTGACTCATGAGGTGCTTTAAGCCAGGCTCACACTACATGATTTTTGGCTGGATTTTGCTGTCACGGACAGATTACCAGAGTCTGCGACAAAACCCCCGGATCGCAACCAAATCGGTGCTCGTTGCGGTCGCCGAAGCTCGTTAAGTATGAGCAAGTCAGCAACGTGATCCGAATCTGTCTCAAGCTATCACAGATGCTACGACATTTTCAAACCTGTTTGATATTATCGCCACTTGATCTCATAATGTGAGCGACACAATGACAAGGTGGAACTTATCCAGCCAATCACAGTACAGAAGATAGAAATGTAGAAAGGTTGATCAAATTAAACATACAATGTCTTCAAGGAAGAACACAGGTGGTCATATTATCTTTTACTGTGGTTTCTTGTTTCTTTCGGATAAAATAACTGCACAGACCAATTGAAGGACAAGTTGATTGTCCATGCTTGAAGAAATCGCTGTAATTTCTCACGAGAATTTATGTGAGAAAATGTATTTTCGCTGATGGTCAGGAACGCCTCTTCACTGAATGTTTTGTAGTGTGTGCACCTCGTCAGAGTTGTGTTGTGTAGTATGCGCGCAGCTATGACAAGACGACAACAGATGAGAAGAAATCTTGTTGCGTAGTGTCAGCAACACAGTGATTCGTCTAGTCTTTCAATCATGTAGTGTGAGCTTGCCATTAGTTTGTTGTGCCAGACAGAACTGAACCAGTATGTCACCTGGGAAATCACTGTGGCTGCAGTCAATGGCGTCTCTTGTACTTTCTGTACTGTTGGGAGTGCATAGGGATGGTGGTTCGGTCTTCACTGCATAGAGGTATTCTCCTGACAAGCCTAGGGTCATAACTTCATCTGGTCCTACGGCCCAGCTTGGAGACTCAGAACCAGCCACGTCATCTGAATTCAGACGCTCGTCAACATGAGGTTCAAGTTTACAAGACATGCTGTCAGGCTCAGATTTAGGGATTAGGCCTTCAGGCCAAGGACCTGGAAGAAGAGATCAACAGGACAAAACCTCATTTTGTACAGTGGACACAACTACAATGGTCTTGAATAAATAGCCATGTACGCAATTATAAGGAACAACTCTAGAGAAATCTTGATGATATTGACCAAAAATAAAAATTCTGGCCTCATTTTCTCACCCTCATGTGGTTCCAAACCTGTATGACGATGAAGATATTTGGTGAAGATTAGGGAATGTTGAGCGCTTTGGAGCCCATTGGCTTCCATTGTATGGACAAAAACACTTTTCTTAGGCATTTCCCAAAATATCTATGTTCCACAAGAGAAAGAATAAGTCATACAGGTTTGGAGCAATGTGAGGGTGAGTAAATGATAGATTTTTTGTAAAAGGGAAGTCTAACATTAATACAGGTGCATCTCAATAAATTAGAATGTCATGGAAAAGTTCATTTATTTCAGTAATTCAACTTAAATTGTGAAACTCGTGTATTAAATAAATTCAATGCACACAGACTGAAGTAGTTAATGTCTTTGGTTCTTTTAATTGTGATGATTTTGGCTCACATTTAACAAAAACCCACCAATTCACTATCTCAACAAATTAGAATACTTAAGACCAAAAAAAAAAAAAAAAAAACATTTTTAGTGAATTGTTGGCCTTCTGGAAAGTATGTTCATTTACTGTATATGTACTCAGTACTTGGTAGGGGCTCCTTTTGCTTTAATTACTGCCTCAATTCGGCGTGGCATGGAGGTGATCAGTTTGTGGCACTGCTGAGGTGGTATGGAAGCCCAGGTTTCTTTGACAGTGGCCTTCAGTTCATCTGCATTTTTTGGTCTCTTGTTTCTCATTTTCTTCTTGACAATACTCTATAGATTCTCTATGGGTTCAGGTCTGGTGAGTTTGCTGGCCAGTCAAGCACACCAACACCATGGTCATTTAAACAACTTTTGGTGCTTTTGGCAGTGTGGGCTGGTGCCAAATCCTGCTGTAAAATGAAATCAGCATCTTTAAAAAGCTGGTCAGCAGAAGGAAGCATGAAGTGCTCCAAAATGTCTTGGTATACGGGTGCAGTGACTTTGGTTTTCAAAAAACACAATGGACCAACACCAGCAGATGACATTGTACCCCAAATCATCACAGACTGTGGAAACTTAACACTGGACTTCAAGCAACTTGGGCTATGAGCTTCTCCACCGTTCCTCCAGACTCTAGGACCTTGGTTTCCAAATGAAATACAGAACTTGCTCTCATCTGAAAAGAGGACTTTGGACCACTGGGCAACAGTTCAGTTCTTCTTCTCCTTAGTCCAGGTAAGACGCCTCTGATGTTGTCTGTGGTTCAGGAGTGGCTTAACAAGAGGAAATCGACAACTGTAGCCAAATTCCTTGACACGTCTGTGTGTGGTGGCTCTTGATGCCTTGACCCCAGCCTCAGTCCATTCCTTGTGAAGTTCACCCAAATTCTTGAATCGATTTTGCTTGGCAATCCTCACAAGGCTGTGGTTCTCTCGGTTGGTTGTGCATCTTTTTCTTTCACACTTTTTCCTTCCACTCAACTTTCTGTTAACATGCTTGGATACAGCACTCTGTGAACAGCCAGCTTCTTTGGCAATGAATGTTTGTGGCTTACCCTCCTTGTGAAGAGTGTCAATGATTGTCTTCTGGACAACTGTCAGATCAGAAGTCTTCCCCATGATTGTGTAGCCTAGTGAACCAAACTGAGAGACCATTCTGAAGGCTCAGGAAACCTTTGCAGGTGTTTTGAGTTGATTAGCTGATTGGCATGTCACCATATTCTAATTTGTTGAGATAGTGAATTGGTGGGTTTTTGTTAAATGTGAGTCAAAATCATCACAATTAAAAGAACCAAAGACTTAAACTACTTCAGTCTGTGTGCATTGAATTTATTTAATACACGAGTTTCACAATTGGAGTTGACGACATTTTACTTTTCCACGACATTCTAATTTATTGAGATGGACCTGTATATTTTATAAGCCAGTGATTCTCAACTGGTGGATCACAAGATATTAAGGAAAAAAAAAATAATGATTGTGCAAAATTAGATTAAATAAGTCTTATCAACTTATATTCAGGAGGAGAAAACGATTCCCATCTCTTTATTTTTGTTTGGTGTCAAAGGCTGCATGTCATGGTTAGCCAAATTAGACAGAGAAATTCTGTGTGAAATTCAACCTATGAATTTCAAATCTATGAAAACCTGGAATAAAACTTCATGACTATATTCCTTGTTAACTCAACCAGAGGTCCCCGGCTCAAATTTTTGATTTTGATATTTTTTCTGAAGAAAGATGAATATGTATAGTGATGAAAGCCAAACTATTAAATATCACAGATGTATATTTACTGAGTAATCCACTATTTTGTTAGGGGGGTCTATCATTCTGATAGACCCTCTATCATTCTAAAAATTAAGACCAAGTCAAAATGGGTCTTCATTTTTAAGGCCTTAAATGGTTTGGTTCCAGAGATTTTCAAATTTCAATATGGCTCCAGGAGTAAATCATTAAATTGTACACATTTCCAGTGGTCAAAAACCAAATGTGAGTCACTTTGCATAAATATGATACTTCTATTTTATTTAAGAGGAAGGTCTGAAGAACAAATAAAGTTAAAACTAGGGATGTATCTCATTTCCTTCTGTCAAAACAACAAACAGGAACTTACCTGTTCTTCTTTTTCCAAAGTTTTCATTTCTATAACTCAGAAAGTATTAAAGATATCACAATATGATTTTAGATTCTAGTTGTTTAATAAACTACTCTTTTGGAATCTTTATTTTCAAGGCCCTACATCGTTCAATCTCAGAGATATGGGGGTCTCAATGAGAATCCATATTCAGATTGTTGAACATTACCCGTTTTCAGTGGTCAAAAACCAAATGTTAGTCACTTTGATTACAGATGATAATTATTTTATTTAAAGAACAATGTCTAAAGAATAACTATTGTTGAAACTAGAAATGCATCTTGTTTCCCTCTATAAAAAACAATTGTATGGAACATAGCTGTTTAAGTGTCATAAATATTATTTTTCCAAAATTTGCATGCCTGTAACTCAAGAAGTTATAAAGTTATCTTAATATAATTTTAGATTCTGGTTCCTAAGAAACTTTTCTTCTGGAATCTTCATTTGTAAGGCCATATATGGTTTAATCCTAGAGATATTAAGATCTCGGTGCAGCTCCATGTCCAAATTGTTGTATCCTACTCATTTTCAATGGTCAAAAACCAAATGTGGTTTTGTGTTTATCTAGTCATCACTGTTGTCTTTGTCAAATATGCAAATAATACAAATAACTTAGGGTTTAGGAATGTACAGTGTGACACATCAGATTATGAACGACCAGGATTAATTGTTAACTCTAGGTAAGGTATGAACCGTGTGAAACATAAAATAAGATTACCCAGGAACCCATTTACCTGTGGTTTAGAATTACCCAGTGTTAAAGGGATGGTTCATAAAGGGTACTATCACGATCAAGGTCCAGAAAGGTAGTACTACCTTTCCTTACTACCTTTCTGGACCTTGAGCGTGGTAGTACCCTTGCTGTCTATGCAGGTTCAGAGAGCTCTCGGATTTCATCAAAAATATCTTAATTTGTACTCCAAAGATGAACGAAGGTCTTGCAGGTTTGGAAAGACATGAGTAATTAATGAAAGAATTTTCACTTTTGGGTGAACTAGCCCTTTAATTATTTCAAGTGTGAGAGACCTTAAATGTTTGAAGTACTATCAGTGATTCTACTTTAGCAGTAGATACTACTTCTTTGACTATGATTCACATTTAATAAAAAAGTGACAAAGTGACTAACATTTGGTTTTTGACCACTGAAAACAGGTAATATTCAACAATCTGGACATGGAGCCTCATTGAGACCCCCATATCTCTGAGACTGAACAATGTAGGGCCTTGAAAATGAAGATGCCAAAAGAGTAGTTTATTAAATAACTAGAATCTAAAATCATTTTTTGGTATCTTTAATACTTCCTGAGATATAGGCATGAAAACATTGGAAAAAGAAGAACAGGTAAGTTCCTGTAAAGTTTCAACATTATTTGTTCTTCAGACCTTCCTCTTTAATATAAAATAATTATCATATCTATGCAAAGTGACTCACATTTGGTTTTTGACCACTGAAAATGTGTACAGTTTACTCCTTGAGCCATTGAAATTCCAATATCTCTGGAACCAAAATACATAGGGCCTTAAAAATGAAGATGCCAAAATGAATGTTTGTTAAGACACATTATCTACAAGAGCATTAAGATATCATTAATACTTCTCGAGTTACAGGCATGCAAACTTTAGAGAAAAAGAATATTCCCCATTTTTGAATGTTTGAATGGTCACCATTGGCACATAATGCAACAAAGATTGCTAAAGTCAACATATTTTACTAACAGACCTACCAATCGCTGTGTAAATGTAATAGTATGAGGCTGCCACTTTTCTAAAGTCATTTTAACTTCCCCATAATTTGGCTCCAAATCTCATGTGAAAATTGCCATTTTGACCCCCCTCTACAAAATAGTGGATTACTCAGTAAATAAACATCTATGACATTTAATATGTTGGTTTTCATCACTATACATGTTTATCTTTCTTCAGAAAAAAATATTAGCAAAATCAAAAATTTGAGCCGGGGACCTCTGGTTGAGTTGGCATGGAATGACCCTATACTGTTTTACACCTACAGTATATACAGTATGACTGGGTCATCACCATGTCTAATGTAAAATATCCTGAAGCAAAACCAGTTGAGGTCCAATGATGCTATAAGACATGCATATCTCTAGGACAAAAAAAGGATATTTCACCCCAAAAATTTTAATTCTGGCATAATTTATTCAACCAATCAGTTCAAAGCCCATTTGGCTTTTTTCTCTGTGTTCCCTAAAATAATATTTCAGAAGATTTGGAATAAAGTGCACAATATGGACCGCTTTTCTTTTCACTTTTGTGATGTTTTCATTGAGCCTGACAACATCTGTCATTAAATTCAGCTTCCCATTCTAATCTTTTATTTTCTGTTCCACAGAAGAAAGTCAGTCAGACAGGTTTGGAATGAGGGTGAGTAAATGGCAAAATTTAAATTTTGGGATGAAATACTCCTTTAATACCGTGCATACAGACAAATGTCTTTAAGTCATGCAAAAAGGCAATGAGAAGCAGTACTGTCTGCATGGTCATCCAGGTCCGTGAGTCCAGGTCCAAGAAGGGCGTGACCATCTGTGAGGTCATCCTCCCTGCCTCCCACCTTCGGTCTGCGCACCAACATGTGATCCAGCATATGGAAGTAGCGGAAAGACTCGATGGCAGAGAGGCGAGCGGCTGGACTTCTGTAGGTGGCCAGTTTGATCTTACGGTACTTGTGTTTGAGGCTCTTCCAACGGTTTCGGATTTGGGTGACAGTGAAGTGGATGCCCCGCTTTGCCAGACTCAGCCTGAGACGTCGGAAGAGGGATTCGTTGCGCTGACGCTTCTTATCCAGCTCGTGGACAAGACCCATCTGCTCTATGAGGGCCAGCATGGCAAACGTGTCCGGTTCAGTCCACCACTTGTTGGGCTTCTTCTCGTTGAGGTTCATGGTCTCCTCCCTGTTTGAGGCCCCTAAACATGCAACCCACTTCAGAAAGAAGGTAGATTAAAGAAATCATTCAGATAATCTAACTCTTATTACAAAATTTAAATGCATTTAAAAAGCATTATTGTAATTAAAACAGTGAAAATCTGAGATTCAAAATCAAATTTAAACCTGGAAATTACTTAAGTTTTAGTATTCAAAACAAGTAAACATGATGTAAAATAATTTTTATGATGTACAATATTTCAGATTTTGCACTATTAGGGGCCGTTCACACCAAATACATTTTTGCATTGCTTTTCTCTACATAAACATCCGCAAGACGTGCAAATGCTTGACTGTGTCACATCTTTTGAACGCACACTTTTCCCATTCTCAAAATCTTAAGGTTATCTCCATTTTACTGCCCCGTTTCTCGCATTTTTAAACATAAAAACACATTGTGTGTGAATGGCCCTTTACTAGATCAAAATATTGATACTGGCCATGTGAAACAGCATCTCGAATGAGAAAAAAAAATAAATAAATAATAGAGTGGACTTGATTTTTTTATCCGCCGTAAATTTAATGAATTGATTGGTTTGTTGGATCACTGTAGAGTGCACTGGTACTGCCAACTTTTTCAGCGTTGGTTCCAGAAGTATTTTTTCCAATCTTTTTTCCCCATAGAGATTTTTTTAAAAAAAAGTCTTAATTTAAAGCATTGTAAGCCATGAACCAAGCCAACCGGTTACCAGGTGAATCACAACATTATAAACGTTTATTTGAAGTAAAAAGGTATTTGAAAATCAGACGAAAAGACAAAGGTAAAAAAAACAGTACACTATAACAGCTTAGTGAGGGAAAGGATTACAATCCCATGAAGAATGGCATAATCGATAGTGAAACATAAAACTGTTTAAAGTTGTTGATTATGTTTATAACCATATAAAGTTTATTGCAAAACATGCATATAAATACAGATATTTAAGTATTTTAAAACTGTAGGGTGACTGACTTATGTCATTTGTGGAGACTCATGGAAGAGGCTGTTCCCTGCAACTACTTTAGCTGCGATTTCGCAGCGGCGACTCTCTGATTGGTGGAATTTTCTACACAGCGTTATGGGCAATTAAAAAATTCCACTGTTAAACATTATTATTTTAAAAATAAGTTGAAATAATGTGAATGGATGGCTTCAACAAAATAATACACCACGATTAACAACCTCTGAGCTCACAACAGGTCCAGGTTTATAAGTTATCATTAAAAAAAACATAAATAAATAAACAATCAATTTCCCTATGGAGAAAATAAATTAGGTTTTTACTTCTGGACCAGCTGTTTCATTATTGTCCCTCCCTCACCCCAATGCACACCTCACCAGAAGAGATTTTGCTGATAGTTAATATTTTCTGATTAAATATTATGTACATGAATTTAATAATAATAATAAAGTGATAAATCATTTATGATAAACACTGCAGTATTTCATTAAAAAATAAAATAAGCGTTGTCCATTTTTATTTCATGCTGACTTTAAGACATTAAATTAATTTATAAATTAAAATGGATCATTAAAATGGTTCTCGATCATAACATTTATAAAGAAATACCAGAGAGAAGCATTATTGATTAGTAATCATAGACATTAATGTGCAAATCATTATTGTATATATGCATTATTAGGCCTAATCATAATTAAATCAAGTGACATTCAATATAAACCTCAACACCAGAAGCATAAAGCATTCACAGATAGCACAGATCAGTCTAAACAGACCTGTTAAGTTGTAGGCCTCCTGCACATACTGTAGTGCAGCAGGGATTCATCGAAATCGCCTCCGCATCGCCCGAAACGCGCTACACTCGCCAAATGACAGACTGCGTAAAAAACATTTAAGATAAATGCTAATTGTGAAAGGTTTTGAATGTTACCAAGACACTGAGAACATCTGTTTACTTCATACTGAGCCTTTTCCCTCTTGATTTCTCATAGAAATAAATCGAGCGGATAGAACGGACATTAGCATGAAACTTGAAACCCAATATAGGCAGAGATTAACGGTCCGAATTATGTTTCCAATTGGTCAGAAACGATGGGTGTTAAATTATTATGACTCTGCTCTTTGTATTTTAAATGTAACGTAATTTGAGGACAAGTGTGGTTTTTCTAGTGTAAATTATTGTACTGAAACTGAGAATAGAGACGGCGTTGTCACGTGATATGTGTTACTTTTCACAGCGCTGATGAGGATGGACCAATGACAGTCGTTTGTGTTTACGTGATAAGTTTTTTTTTTTTTTTTAATGTGGACTGTTATTGCGGATTTCTGTTTTTTTTATCATTTAGGAATCTGTGGACTGAATATAATTTTATAATTATTAATTTAGATGCACAAATGTCCACCGTAAAACAAAACAAACCCTGAGATTTGGCTGTGGCTCCATGATTGATTCGGCTTTCTGAGCCGATAAGCGCCTACTGGTGGAAGACTGTAATATTGAAAACACTAACATTTCTGCTCCCGCTTGTGGTTGAATAACATTACATTGTGACCTCGTTACTGCCACATGGTGTATCGGAGTACCTTGTGCTGATTCACATAAGAATTGTGAATAATGTGTGCACATTTTAATAAGGCAGCGGCTATTTGCAGTAAGTGTAAATAGCAATTAGATTCTATTTACACTAAGTGCAAATAGCATATTTTCTTAGCGATAGATACTCTTTAGACTAAGTGCAAATAGGGATGGATTCTATTTACACTAAGTGAAAATAGCAGTATTTCTAACGTTATGCTATTTACACTAAGTGCAAATAGCTTCTATTTACACTATGTTAAAATAGCAATATTTTCTGCTATTTATACTACTTATTGCAAATAGTGGCAATTATCTGCACCTCAGTATTGTAGTACATTATAAAACAGTACACAATAATAACTTATTGAGTGTAAATTATAGTTTTAATTCAAATTAGGCTATTAAAAGCATGCCACCTATAAAGCCCTCCCTACACCAACCCTAACCCTACCCGATAGTTTATTTTCAACGTTTTGATTATTTCCTTCATTTTTATTGAAAATAAATGCCTTTCCGGTGCGATATGAGATTTGAAAGGGGAGAAAAAAAGTTCGGTAGCAGGCGGGTTCGAACTCGGGTCGATCGCGTCAAAAAGCACGCGGTTTACCACCTACGCCACTGAAACTGATTATAAAATTGGATCTTTTTGCGGTTTTGACTATCCTAACCACACCTTGGTGGGCGGAGTTCGTGTAAATAGCCTCTGCCAATAAGGCGGGCTATTTGCACTTAGTGCAAATAGACACTCCATTTTAATAATGTTCATCATTAAAAGTTTGGGTTAAAGGGCTGAGGCTAGACCCTTTTTAATGTGTGACATAATATACTGCCGTGCCCCCATGAAATATTACTGATAAATTCTGTCTGAGAATGAGATTTAAGTTTACTGACCTGAGAATGATTCACTGACAGTATTTCAGCAATCATATTGTGTGTTTTCTGTGTTGAAAATCAGAACTAGCGATGCCAGATTTGCTAATGAATAGCCTAACTCTTTTGATCTAATCGGTCAAACAGCCCTTATGAAAATTAACCATTATTGTAGTAAAAGTGTAGTAATCACAAGGTTTTTTGACATATTGATTACCACCTGTATAACCACAGTTTTACTACAAATATGGTTAAAATATGGTTAGTGTACCATGGTTAATTTGTATTTACCATGGCTTAACTAACATGGTTTTTTGTTTTCATTTGTAGTAACCATGGTTAGTTTTTGTAAGGGACGTTTGCAAAAAGGTCTGAAACTGTTTGTCATTTACTTTGATTCATTAGTTTATAGTGGCACTCAATAGTTTACAGCGGTGACAGACAGGACACTATAATGCAACTCTTTATTTCATGTGCAGCTTGTTAACAACTCTGTAATTAGCCTGGTTAGCCTTGAGCCTGGTTTCTCAGAAGGTTTTTTTTTTTTTTTTTCTCCAGTTTTCTGCCACTGTTGCCTTTTGACTTGCTTGGTTGAGGATACTTAATTTATGGAAATATTATCGACTAGATTGCACAGACACTGTTTGAATTGAACTGAGCTGGATGATGATTTCACTGAATCAATGATGAACTGACCTTAACTGAAAAAATTGAGTGTTCATTATTGTGCTCTTGCATTATCGACACACTATTTTCCTGTTTAACAATGTAAAGCTGCTTTGACACAATATGTATTGTATAAAATGCTATATAAATAAAGGTGACTTATTGTGCAGATCAATACAATTTATATCCACATATTTATAGCAATATTAAAAAATATCAAAATAAGAAGAAACTTCTTGATGGAGGGGTCTGTGTCTCAGTACTGATGAACAGCAACATTTATATTTATGCAGACACTTTTATTCAAAGGGACTTAATATTGCATTCAAGGAACACATTTTCCCTGGGAATCAAACCTATGACCTTGATGTTGCTAGGATCATGATCTACTGACTGAGCTACAGGAAGGCTACAGTCAAGTCAAGTCAAGGTAAGGTTATTTATATAGCGCTTATTACAATACAGTTGTGTCAAAGCAGCTTTACAGTATTAAACAGGTAAATAGTGTGTTGAAGGAACCAAAACTTCATCATTCTCCTCTGGCCAGACAAAACCAGCAGTTTAATTCTAGGCTGCAACAAAGTCAGATTGTGTAGGGGACTCATCTGGTTCCTGTGGTCTTGTGCCGATGGCCATCTAGGTGATGTTGGGTCTTTAATCTGGATTTAAACTGACAGAGTGTGTCTGCCTCCCGAACAACGCTAAGTAGATTGTTTCAGAGTTTTGGAGCTAAATAGGAAAAGGATCTGCCACCCGCACTCAAAATGTAGATTATTTTGTTTTCTTATCAGATAGATTTGGAAACATTTAGCCTTGCTCACCAATGGATCCTGTGCAGTGAATGGGTGCCATCAGAATGAGAGTCCAAACAGCAGATAAAACATCACAGTAATCCAAAAGTAATCGAAATGACTCCAGTCTATCAACTGATATCTTGTGAAGTGACAAGCTGTGTGTTTGTAAAAAACAAATCCATCATTAAGGCATATTAACTTGCAACCTTCACTTCACCTCTCTCTCCAAATCTACTCCAATAAAGGAACAAACTGATCTACATGGCTGGCCTGAGGATGAGTACATTTTCAGCAAATTTTTATTTTTGGGTGAACTATTCCTTTAATAAGTTATCGTAGTTGTTGATTATGCAGTATACAATCAGAGAGGACTGCACAGAAATGAATAAAGGAATGCAATGCAAAACAGGAATAAAATTAGTAGTGCCATAAACTGACACTGTGATGAGGTTTTTTTCCTGACAGAAATTTGATTGATACCATCATTTCCTTCCAGTAAAGAATCCCTCCTTTTGACTTGACATTGTTTAAAACAGGGTTCGGGAGTTGCTGTTCATCTGTACTCCGGAGCTATAGACTCAAGAACGGTGTTTGTCTTATTATGGATGTTGCTGTCGTCCACCTCCACTGGAATCAAACTAGATGGAAATGGTTATGTTGATGTTGTCATTGCAATCAGTTCAAAAGTACCACAGGATAACAGACTTATTGATAAAATTAAGGTGAATATGTACTTTTTTGTCTATTCAACAAACTTCATGTACTTCAATGGTTTTAGAGGTTTTTAAATTTTTTAAACGTTTTCTCATTTTATCTTTTCACTTCTTCTGACAGGAGATGGTCACTGAGGGGTCATTTTACCTTTATGATGCATTGGATGAAAAGGTCTATTTCAGAGAAGCTACAATACTAGTCCCACCTCAGTGGAATGGTACGAACTTTACCAAAGCAAGAACAGAGTCCTTTGGAAAGGTACAGAGAATTATGCCATTTTGTCTTGCCTGCCAAATATTGTACACAAATAAATGACTTCACTTGCATAGGATGCGTCTCAGACCATTTCTATGTGAAATGCAGGCCAAAATTAGAATTGATAATGCTAATCCATCTTATGGTGTTGAACCATACACTAATCAATATGGAGAATGTGGAGCTGAGGGAGAGTTCATTCACTTCACCCCAGAATACCTCCTGAATGATACTTTTATTGAGCTTTATGGATCAAGAGGTGAACATTGTTTATTTTTCTTCAACATTTATATATTTATCATGAAATAAAAGAAGTCAAAAAGTTCTATTAATTCAGTATTATGTTTGTTTTATTAGCAGTTTGCTTGTTTGTTTGCAGGAAGGGTCTTTGTGCATGAATGGGCTCATCTGAGATGGGGCGTGTATGATGAACACAATACAGAAAAACCGTTTTACCACTCAAATGACCGTATTGAAGCTACAAGGTGATAACAAAAAGAAAGCATATGATTTAAAAGCATATGATCTCCTTGGAAATTATCTCAGCCATTGGTTTCCTGCTTATCTTTAGGTGTAGCAAAAACATTGAAGGTCAGTTTTATGAAGTTACTGCTGGAGGATCTCTTCAACAATGCCGCATTGATCCACAAACTTCACTACCTACCAAGGGATGCATGTTTTTTCTGGACAGAAATCAAATCACAAACAGCTCCATTATGTTCTTACCAGGTCTGGATCCTGTAAGTATTGATTGAACATCTATCCACACATGAATATTTCTACCTGTAGTAGTAACAAATATCAACAAACTATGAGTTGACAACATACATGAGTTTTAGTCATGCAGGGATAGTGGTCTGAACCAAAGGGATCACTCAGGGCCAGCCCTCATCACCCATGAGGAGGTAAAAATATTATGGTGAGAGGAGGCAGAACCAAGTCCAATAAAAAGGTTTTAAGAAAACAAACCGTATTAAACACAGGGAAACCAGGAAACACAGAATAGCCAACCACGAAACATGTGAAAAGAGCAGCTACGGTGTAAAAACAACTCACAAATGAACAAGGAAAACACAGGGGTGTTATACAAAGGTGGCTGGTGGAAAAATTTTCTAGGTTGGGCATTGCCACATCCAACAATTTTAGCAAACATCCCAATATGGCTTATGCTAAACAGTTAAAGAAAAAAGTTAACAGAAGGAAAACATATAAAGAATATTATTATTGAAATATTTTGAAAGCTTGAAACATATTTTACATAAAGATAATTGTTTTACCAAGTTCAGAATTAAATTTGAGGATGGTTTTCCAAGCTTTTTTTTCAAGGTAAATAAAAAAAAAATACTTTTTAATTTTCATAATTCATAATTCACATATACAGTGCAACAGCAAATACTATAAGGAAAAAAAAAATGATACATTTGTTTAGAGCTTTTTTGTTTAAGTACCTACATGTCAATCTGCAATAACAAACAGGACCACCTGGGGATGCAACAGACCAAAATAAAAACTTTCTGAATGTGGCGAATGTGGTGATCTGAAGGCGACTTGACATCATCAGCTCCTCTGTCAGAGCAAGTGTTTGTGTCTGTGTTTGGAGTGTCTGATGCCCATATGTACATAAACAGCACTGAGCATCGCAAATTCCTATAAAACACTCATCAGACATGCGACCATATACTGAAATGTGCTTGTGCAAAAAGCTATTAGTGCACTGAGAGCACACGTACACAGTTTGTTTCACATTAATAATAACGTTACATTAATATTCATGTGTGTCTAATCCATGTTCCTGTATGCAATTGTAATCGTCTTTACCTTGATTACAGTTGGGTCATTCCGTGTCAACTCAACTAGAGGTCCAAAATTGTTTGAACACTTGGCATATTTAACAGGTTTCAGTTGTTTTTGTTGAATTGGCCATTACAATACCCATAAAATGAACTATTGCTGGAACTACCTGTGATAAAAAAGAATCTGCTGGAAAATTGAAAATGATGGACTGGCTCCCTCAAAGTCTGAACCTCAACCCCATCGAGCAAATTTGGGGCGAGTTGGAAAATAAACTGGACAGATCTATTGTACATTCAAAAGACAGCTTTTGGCTTGAGTTGCAGAAGGCATGGGATAACATTAGTGTTGAAGTTCTCAGGAAATATATTGACACTATGGCAGAGAGATGTGCTGCAAAAGGTGGACATACCAAATATTAAAGATTCACTTCATCTGATATTTGTTGTGCTCAGAGCAACCATCTCCATGGTTCATGAACATTATAAAATGAAAAAATGTTTTGAGGCAAAAAAAAAAAAAAAAATCAATATTTTCAGATCTGTCAGGTGTTCTAACAGTTTTAGCCACTACTGTATATACTGTAGTGAGGAAAGACAAAATATTAAATGTCATGGATGTATTTTAACTGAGTAATCCACTATTTTGTTGACTTTAGTGATGTTTGTTGCATTATGAGCCAATGGTGACCATTCAAAAACGGGGAAAAAGCACTTTTCAAGTTTTTTTCTCCAAAGTTTGCATGCCTGTAACTCAGGAAGTATTAATGATATCTTAATGCCCTTGTAGATTTTGGGTCACTATCTTAAACTTTTATCTTGGCATTTTCATTTTTAAATCCCTGTATGGTTCAGTTCCAGGGATATTGAAATGTCAATATGGCTCCAGGAGTAAATTGTTAAATTGTACACATTTCAGTGGTTGAAAACCAAATGTGGGTCACTTTGCATACAGATGATACTTCTTTTCTTTTAAAGAGGAATATCTGAATAAAAAATAATGTTGAAACTAGAAATGTATCTTGTTTCCTTCTGTCAAAACAGCTACATTGAGCATACCTGTCAGAGTGCCATAAATATTATTTTTCCAAAGTTTACATGCCTATAACTCAAGATGTATTAAAGATATCTCAATATGATTTTAGATTCTAGTTCCTAATATACTTTTCTTTTGGAATCTTCATTTTCAAGGCCATATATCATTCAGTCTCAGAGATATGGGGACCTCAATGAGGCTCCATATTCAGATTGTTGAATATTACCCACTTTCAGTGGTCAAAAACCAAATGTTGGTCACTTTGTAAACAGCTGATACTTGTTTTATTTAAAAGGTAATGTATGAAGAATAAGTAATGTTGAAACTAGAAATATTTCCTCCCTCTATCAAGACAATTGCATAGGAAATACCTGTTTGAGTGCCATAAATAGTTTTTTCCAAAATTTGCATGTCTGTAACTCGAAGTATTAAAGATTGTCTCAGTTACATAGGTAATCCTCGTTCCCTGAAGGAGGGAATGGAGACGTACGTCGGACCAAAGAATAGAAATCTCGCTAGAGAGGCCAATCTGCTTCGAGTGTAACTAAAACGAGCCAATGCACATTGGCATGCAATCATATGCAGCAGCTGCTCACCTCGCAGCGCGGGTATATAATGAGCAGCAGGTGGGTTGCATCTTCAGGTTTTCGCTGAGGAGCCAAACAGGTAAGGCGGCAGCATCAGCGGGGTCCAGCAACTGTGGCGACGGGATGTACGTCTCCATTCCCTCCTTCAGGGAATGAGGGATACCTATGTAACCGAGACGTTCCCATTCAGTCAGTCACGTTCGACGTACTCACTGGGGGAAACGCATACTTGCGAAGGCCCCGGGGCCAGCTGTGTGCCAGTGCATCTGTACCGAGTGTACCCCCGGACAGGGAGTAGAACAACTGGCAGTGAGAGGATTCTGGAGAGGCAAACAGGTCTACCTGAGGTTCGCCGAACTCTCCCCAAATCAGCTGGACCACCTGGGGTTGGAGTCGTCACTCTCCCGGCAGCGCAGCTCGTGAGAGCTCGTCGGCCACACGTTTGAGCACACCAGGGATGGCGCAAAGCGACCTCAAATGCTTCTGACTCCAAAGGAGGAGATGGCGGGCGAGTTGCGACATGCGACTGGAGCGCAGACCCCCTTGACGGTTGATGTACACAATGGTCGCAGTGTTGTCAATACGGACCAGCACATGCTTGCCCCGTAACGGCCCTTTCAGGCGGCTCCGGGCAAGGCATACCTCTAGCAACTCGAGGCAGTTGATGTGCCAGTGCAGTTGGGGGGCCGTCCACACCCCTGACACTGCATGCCCGCTGTGCGTGGCACCCCAGCCGGTGGCAGAGACATCAGTGAAGACCACAGCATGCCGGGACACCTGCTCTAGGGGCACTCTTGCCCGAAGAAACAAGAGGTCTGACCACGGTCTGAAGGCTTGGCGGCATTCCAGAGTGATTGCCACTTGGTACGTGCCGCATTGCCACGAAGCGGTCTCATATGAAGCAAACCGAGTGGGGTTACTGCCGCTGCGGCTGCCATATGCCCCAGGAGCCTCTGAAAAAGTTTCAGTGGGACCGCTGTCCTGCCCCTGAATGTATTCAGGCAGTTCAACACCAACTGAGCACATTCCTCTGTGAGACGTGCTGACTGCTCAACCAAATCCAACTCCATATAGGGTAAAGAGATCCTCTGCACTGGGGCGAGTTTTTCCCTGTTGACCTGAAGGCCCAACTGGCTGAGGTGACTGAGCACCAAATCCCTGTGTTCGCATAACTGCTCCAGAGACTGAGCAAGAATGAGCCAGTTATCGAGATAGTTAAGGATGCGAACTATGCGAACAAAAAGCAAAGGGAACAAAGGATTTACCACCCGGCCCTCCTCCGGGGGAAGGAGCGGTGCAGTAACCATCTCCTGAAGAGCAGTCCCAATCATCTCTGGGTCGCCCGTCCTAGGGCCTCTTGCTCAAGCTTGCGACTGGCTTACGACTGGCTCCATGGCGCCGCTTGGGTGGAGGCTGCTGCTGTGGCGCGGGAGCGGGAGCAGCAGCAGGGCGAAGTTCACGTGCCTTGGCCTGATGGACCTGCAACAACGCCATAGCGTGTAAGGCAGAAGCGGCTTCCCCACAGGCCTGGTAAGCCCTGCCGGTAAGATCTGACGAGTACTTACAGGCCCAGGAAGGGAGAGACGGCTCCCCCCACCAGGTGGAGTTAGGGCACAGTTGCATAGCAACGGCCCGCTCCACAGGGGGGATGCGCGTGTAACCCTTAGCCACACTGCCATCAAGGGTGGTGAGGGAGGTGGGCCCACCGACACGGTTTCGGGCAGTAAAAGGTGCCTTCCACGTACCAGTGAGCTCTTCATGCACTTCCGGGAAGAAAGGAACCGGGGTGGGTGGCTGAGAACCAGCTCGTGCCACCCCGAGAAACCAATCGCCCAGGCTCGAGGGCTCGGGACACGGTGGAGGATTCCACACGAGCCCGACCCTGTTGGCGGCCCGGGAAAGCATAGCCATCATTTCTGGATCAGTATCGGGCACAGCTACCGTACCTGAAGGGGGCAACCGCACTGACGCATCATCTCCAGAAAGGTCTGACTCACCCTCTGATGCAGCTATCGACATCTGGTCATCGGGAGGAGCGTCAAAGGATACGGATGGTGCACACTTCTGAGATGGCCCACCACGCTCTCCCGGCAGCGGAGTGCAGGAGGAGTGAGGGTTCCTAGGGGGTTGGTTCCCCGAAGGAAGCGCACTCACTGTAATCCTCAGATCACCAGTGCCACGGCTCGCAGCAACCCTCTGACGAGGATTGGAATGAGGCAGCGGCACCGGGACTCCGCCCCTTTGCAGGAACTGGATCCTCGACCACAACTCCGAGACCGTCATCTTCCCACAATGGGTACATGACTCATCCACAAACGCTGCCTCAGCGTGCGCTAAGCCCAGACACGTGATGCAGCACTCGTGACCATCCCTCGGTGCCAGGTAACGACCGCATCCAGAAACACACAAGTAGAATGTCATCTTTAAAAAGACGCAAGCTCTACCTGTGTAAGCTCTTTTAGGGACTTTGCCCTTTTAATCAGTGCTGAAGCACGCAGGGGAACGGCCGCAGCAACACAGACAGGGATTGTGCAGCCTGTCGTGTGCTTTCTCTCTTTCTGTAAAAACAGCTTTTAAGCGCACCGTTTACCAGCCATGAGAACGGCCTTTGCAGCTCTTTTTGCTCAAAAAAAGGCAAAAAAAGAAAGAGAAGAAAAGGAAAAATGGAGAGAATTCGACCCCGCTGCTGTGCTGTGCGCCCGCACTTCCACACAAAGAGATCGTCCTGCAGAGACTCTTTTAGAACTTCTAGCAGAGAACAACTGTTCGGCTCTGAAGCAAAAAGCTGAAGATGCAACGCACAAGCTGCTCATTATATACCCGCGCTGCGAGGTGAGCAGCTGCTGCATATGATTGCATGCCAATGTGCATTGGCTTGTTTTAGTTACACTCGAAGCAGATTGGCCTCTCTAGCGGGATTCCAATTCGTCGGTCAGTTTGATGTACGTCGAACGTGACCGACTGAATGGGAAATCTTATTATGATTTTAGATTCTGGTTTCTGAGAAACTTTTTCTTTTGGAACCTTCGCTTTTAAGGCATTTAGACTCCTTGTGCGAAAAAAAAATCGATGGTACGGCATTTGGTTTAAACCTACGCTTATATCCATCACCACCTGTAAGCTCTTTCAGTAACTGTGGTCATCGTATAAGTATTTTATTTTCCGAGTTGTGTTGTGGTAAAAAAAATAGCATCAGGTAGTGCCAGTAGCTCATCGAGTGCAACCATTTCACTTTACCAAAATAATGGCACCCACCATAGTCCAAAAGACAGGTATGTTCAATGCAGTTGTTTTACACAAGGAAATGAGATACATTTCTAGTTTTAACATTATATGTTCTTCAGACAGTCCTCTTTAAAAGGATCCACATTAAGTTTTTGACCACTGAAAATGTGTATAATTTAACAATTTACTCCTGGAACCATGTTTAGATACCAATATCTCTGGAACAGAACCATACAGGGCCAAAGGAAAGGAAAGGAAAGTTTGTTAAGACCCCATATCTAAAAGCAATTTTTACCCGCCTGTTATTTGCCTCCGAATCTCAGGTGAAAATTGTCATTTTGACCCCCATCTACAAAATAGTGGATTACTATTAAATATACTGTGTATCCATGACATTTAATATTTTGGTTTTCCTCTCTATACATGTTTATCCTTCTTCAGAAAAAAATTCAAAAAAATTTGAGCCGGGGAAGTTCCTGAAGTTTGGCTGATTTGACACAGAATGACCCAGTTTTATAAACTGGGTAACTGACTGACAAGAAAAACTTGAGAACAACTAACAGAAAAACTATAAACTGACTACAAGAACACACCAGACTAGAAGTAACTTTAAAGTCCTTACAAAAGACAGAGGAAAACGAGACAACAATCGTAACAGTAAATAAGCAGCAGAATGACAGCCACCATAATATATTACCTAAAAGATGTGCTCACCATAATATCACAGGTCTAAAGAGAGAACAAATGCACCAGCATAAATAAAAGCAGCAGCAAAGAGTGAAACAATAAACAGTAACAATGCATAATCTGCATGATTTATTCATGTTGCAGTCCATTGTTGGTATATACCTGCCGTATTCACTTTGCTAAAATGTCAGGTTTGTCAGAAATTCAGAAAGTAAGTCACTACTTTGAAATGATTTGAAATGTTTACTGTGTTTAATGCACTTTTGCTTCTTAACAGATAAGACTTAGATTAGACTTAGATTTGTTTATTCATTACAGGCACTTTGCAGTACCTGATTTTCACTTATATTTCATTTTTGCACATTTGTTTACATTGGTTTTGCTGTGTTAAATTAATGTTCATACATAATTACGGCATGTGGGTAATTGACATACAATTTATAGTACTGAAGTTTTTAAATAAATAAATAAATAAATAATAATAATAATAATAATAATAATAATAAGTGCCTTTAAAGAGACTGGGCCCATCTTTGGGTATTTGGTGACATAAAACTCATTTATAAAGGAAATCCTATTTTCAGGTGACTGCATTTTGTCAAGAAAATGAGCACAATTACGAAGCTCCAAACTTGCAAAATAAAAAAT
The DNA here is from genome assembly GCA_039654775.1 of Spinibarbus caldwelli. Classification (NCBI taxonomy): domain Eukaryota; kingdom Metazoa; phylum Chordata; class Actinopteri; order Cypriniformes; family Cyprinidae; genus Spinibarbus; species Spinibarbus caldwelli. Next base: position 19,795,965 of record CM077253.1, on the reverse strand, counting down.
GTGGGAAAGCAACATGGACTGTAATATTTGAAGATTCTGTGGATAAAGACGCACTTCGTTCTCTGAAACCACTGCAGTCCCCTCCACCGCCACCATCTTTCAAAGTTGTGCAGCGAAAGAAACGGGTCGTTTGCCTCATCCTTGATGTCTCAGGAAGCATGGGAGTATGTGATAACATCATCTGAAAATAAAGATGCTACCATGACAACCGTTTCTTGTTACCAGTGCTTTGAAATGAGTTTGATAAATAAGTTAAAGGGTTTTTTTTTTCCTTTTTTTTTTTTAACCAATTTTCTAGGGCTCTAGAATTCTTCAACAGCAACAGTCTGCCACACATTTTCTGCGGAACATCGTTGAGTATCAAGCCAGGGTTGGAATTGTAACCTTTAGTACTGAGGCTTCTACTCTGAGACCCTTGACTACTATTGACAGTGAAACCACAAGAGAAAATCTTATCAAATTGTTGCCAAAAGTAGCAGGTGGATCAACAAACATGTGTAAAGGCCTCAGTCTAGGCTTACAGGTGCCATATTCATTGTACTAGTATGGATGTTTATGTCTGTGATGTATGAAATATATAGAGTTTGTTCTATGTCAATGATCCTTTTTTCTTCAGGTACTTCAAGCAGACAATGGGGATGCATTAGGAGATGAAATCGTTTTTCTGACAGATGGTCAGGCAACAGACAACATTGCTGATTGTGTTCCATCTGCAATACAAAGTGGTGCCATTATACACACACTAGCTTTTAGTAACAGTGCAGCTCATGCACTAACAGAAATGGCTAACAAAACTGGTAAGTGATATCAGCACGATTAATAACTTACTGTATCTGTCTCAGTGTATATCATATAAGCGCCAGTTTATTATTAAATGCAAAAATGTGCCATGTTGAAAACAGGGGGGAAATTTTTATCACCCAATGATAAGACCACATCTAACCAGTTAATGGATGCATTTGCTTCACTTACATTGTCAACTGGAGATTACACAAACGAACCAGTTCAGGTATGCCAAGGTTTCCCTTATTGCCCACAATACATTTATTACTCTGAGAGTGTAATTAAACATAGTCATTTTTATCATCCCTTTAGCTAGAGAGTGTTGGAACAAGAACATCTGATTGGTTCAATGGGACAGTATCAGTGGATCAGACTGTTGGGAACAAAACAAGCTTTGTAATAATCTATGAAAAAAGTTTTCCTAGTATTTACATACAGTCACCAAGTGGCTCAGTCTACACTCAGACAAATATGAGTCATGATGGATTGCAGAAAACCGTCACTTTAAACGTTCCAGGAACTGCAGAGGTATGATAACCTTTATCAACCATTTTTATTTATTATGTTTATAGCTCAAACCATTAACATGTAGGCCTAAATGTATTATCGTAACACAGTAAAAGGCATCAAGAGTTTTACATTCAACAACAACTTCAGACTAAGAAAGATTTTATTACTGATGATTCAGCTGATACACTAGCAAACCCTTACTGATCTGGTTTTACTCTTATGTTTGGTAGCCTGGTGACTGGAAGTACAGTATCCAAACTACAATACTTCAGGCTTTGACTCTAACAGTAACGAGTCAAGCGGCACAAACTGATGTTCCTCCTATCATTGTCAAAACCCACATGGACCAGCAGTTCAGTGATGGCACTAAACCCATGATAGTGTTTGCTGAGGTTAGTCAGAATTACAGGCCTGTAATAAATGCTGACGTTTGGGCTACACTGGAGTCGGAAACTGGCTCCATACATACATTACAACTGCTGGACAATGGAGCAGGTAAATTACCCACAATAAAATATCAATTAAAAACAAAAAATAAAATAAAATAAAATAAAGATAAAAGTGTAAGGTACTTTTTGGCAAATAAATCAGAAATCCATCTTTTACAGGAGCTGATGCTTTTCAAGATGATGGAATCTATTCCAGATATTTCATAAAGATGGTAAATGGGAGAAGCAGCTTGAAAGTAAGAGTGAAGAATCAAGATGGACAAGCCAGAGTTGCTGTCCTATACGTACCTGCATGTGTGATAAATGGTAAACTCTGAAATCACATCACATCTTTATATATATATATATATATATATATATTTAGAATCACAGAAGTATGTCATCATATCACTAACTCTTCATGTAGTATGTTTGATGGCATTACAGGGTGTCCCAAATGAACATATTTTGTCAAGTGGACTTCAACAGACATCCTGAGCTCAGTGATTAGGGAGCCGTAAACATTACATAGGGACCATGTCAGTTGGAATCAGTCATAAAGTTTTGTTCCTGAATGAATCTGTTTCGAACAAAACATTTGTGTGAAAGATTCAGTTATTCACTTATGAAAACACTTTAATTGTGTAACCCGCAGAAAGAGTCAATGAATTAATGCACAAACTGGAACTAACTGTTGTATAAATGACAATATAGTGTAATTACCTATAAAGCTGTGTGGAGGAAAAAAAAAAACATTAATAATAATAAATTCAGGTGGTTCCTCTAATTTCAATTGTAGTGCAGCTGATCCCTCCAAAGCCTCCCATTTTTGAAGAACCACTTGATGTTGGAAACTTTACCAGAACAGACACCGGAGAGAGTTTTGAGGTGAAACTTTCAGGCACAACTCCACCAAATTTCCCTCCTAACAGAATCACAGATCTGAGTGCTGAGATCCAGGAGGACACTGTGCTTCTCAACTGGACAGCTCCTGGTGAGGACCTCGACCAAGGCACAGGTAACGCATACAATTACTATATCAGTCTTTAAAAGGTTTTTCATTTGTTTAACATCTTTGCTGACAAAATAAAAGTTGTTTTAAAGTTAAATCATGAAATAATGTATCTTTAATTGTCTTGCACTGCATGTTTTTTTCGTTTAAGCTAAATCCTATGACATCAGGTGGAGCTTTGACCTTAAAATGCTTCGATTCAACTTCAGCAATGGTCATGCAATCAACACAACTGCTGTCTCACCTCAGAAGGCTGGATCAGTTGAACAGCATTCATTCAATCTGAGTTTCCCAATCCAAAATAGCACCACACTCTTCTTTGCTGTTCAGTCGGAGGACAAACAAAAAGCAAAATCTGAAACCTCCAACATTGCTCAAGCTTCAAAGATCCTCCCTGCTTCAAAACCTTCAGGAATATCAAACCCAGGGATGAACTTGACAGTTCTTGTCATTTCTCTGTGTGTGGTAACTATGGCCATATGCTTTATTTTTGCTGTAGTTGTATGTGCAGTGAAACGCAGAAAACGCTCTGCTCAAAGTGATATGGCATTAATAATCCCAAATGAATGTCAAAACAATCTTTACGCCTAATTTGAACATAAGTATGTACATTCAGCAGCGTTAAAACGTTTCTTAATATAATCAATTCCATCAAACAGAATTTCTTATTTTTTGAATATTTTTGCAGCATATGTAATCTTGCACAGGTTATTAAGAAGGATTTCTGTTTTTCTCTATCACGTAGGATTCTGTAGACTGAATATTGTTTCATAATTATTCAGTTTGGTGTACAATTGTCCACTGTAATACAAAACAAATCCTGAACTCTCTGTGCCTCAATGATTGATGTTGCTTTCAAGCGCCCCTGGTGGAAGACGACTAGTTTCTAATTAGAAAACAGTAAACTTTGCTGCCTCATGCAATTTCTGCTCCTGCTTGTGGTTGAAAAGCATTACATTGTGACCATGTTACCTAGTGTAATATTTAGTGTTGATTCTCGTAATTCTATTTTCTTTCTTTTCTTTTTCCCAATAATTAAATGACCATTTAGCAAATGTCCCAGAAATGTCTCCTTTTTACAGCACTTTCAAAACACTCCTAAAATACACTGTAGTAAGCCATTGCAGTCAAGCCAGCAACAGTTTGAAAATACATGGTCAAGCCAGATGTGATATATATATATATGACTTTTGAGATACTATTACAAGATTTCATGTTTTGAGATTTTTGCTGTACTTCTACTTTGTTATCCTTTTTATGTATTGGTGTTTTTGGCAGTTGTGTGTTTCTTTGAATAACGGTTTCTTTATTTTTCTTTAACGATCACCTTTCAAGTTATTGTTTTATGTAGATGTGTTTAAAGCAAGATAATGAAAAAAAAGACAAAATAAAGTGTATACTTTCTCAGCATGTCTTACTTGCTTTTTGTTTTACTGTACTGGAATGTAAGTTAGTTGTAAAAGCATTGTTATATAATGAGTTTTAATATCTGCTCTGATACACTCTTAAAAAAAAAGGTGCCAGGAAGAACCAAAAAGGGGGTTTCGCGGCGATGCCATAGAAGAACCTTTTTTGGTTCCCTGAAGAACCTTTTATTAAATGGTTCCTTGAAGAACCTTTTTTTTCTTAGTGCCATAAAGAACCTTTTTTGGTACTGCAAAGAACCCTTTTCAAAGGTTCTTAAAAGAACCCCTTGCAGTTCTTCATGTCACTTTATTAGGTTCTTTGTGGAACCATTCATGAAAAGGTTCTTCATGGCACCAATGTAGTTAACAAACATACAAAGAAATCCAGGAATAGGAATAAATGCATGTTTATTACTTTTATCCTTTGTGCCACATAAAATCATATGGCAAAATCAATAGGCAACCAAAATTAATAAATTAGACAAATTGCCCAAAATCAAACTGAAAACAGCATTAAATAAACAAACCAGAAAACAGCAGCGAAAAAAAAACAAAACACAAAAACAGTACAATATAAAACAGTACTGATACTTGTAAGATAAACAGCAGCAACAACAAATAAATATGCAACTTAAGATGGCTTAAAGGAAAACGCCACCGTTTTCCCATATTCCAATGTTTTTCCCTCAACTTAGATGAGTTGATACGTACCTCTCCCGTCTCAGTGTGTGCACTTAATCGCTCTAGTGCGCAGCGCCACTATGCTAACGTTTAGCTTAGCACCATTCATTCCCTAGGATCCAAACAGAGATGAATTTAGAAGCTACCAAACACTTCCGTGTTTTCCCTATTTAAAGACGGTTACATGAGTAGTTACACGAGTAAGTATGGTGACAAAATAAACAGTGGCGATTTTCTAAGCGGATAAAAAATGATAACTATAATGTATGGCGGAAGAGTACTTCGCAGCACTTCGACCTCGGCGCAGTAATATCATCACTCCTGAAAACTCCCCCTATCCCTCGAACTTCCATCAATAGAACCAATATTACTGCGCCGAGGTCGAAGTGCTGCAAAGTGCTCTTCCGCCATACATTATAGTTATCATTTTTTATCTGCTTAGAAAATTACCCCGTTTTATTTTGTGTCACCATACTTACTCGTGTAACTACTCATGTAACCGTCTTTAAATAGGGAAAACATGGAAGTGTTTGGTAGCTTCTAAATTCATCTTTGTTTGGATCCTAAGGAATGAATGGTGCTAAGCTAAATGCTAGCATAGTGGCGCCGCGTGCTAGAGTGATTAAGTGCACGCACTGAGACAGGAGAGGTACTTATCAACTCGTCAAGTTGAGGGAAAAACATTGGAATATGGAAAAACGGTGGCGTTTTCCTTTAAGGTGATTAATTTTAACTACAGGGAATTAAAAACTTCCTTCACAGAGAAAATTATTTCTTTCAAAAAGAAAGCCTTAAACTGATGCATCTTAGACTCGAGAATTGTAACGATGAATTGCATACCATCTGCAAACAAATACTGTTTTAACATCCAAAAGTGATGGAAAGACTATAAATTTTCATAAACAATGAAAATTATCTACAGTTTAATATAAACGTGTGAGTGTATGTGTTGTGTGTGTCTGTGTGTACGTATGTGAGTGTATGTGTTGTGTGTAGGGGTATAACGATACGTGACTCGCAGTTGAACGATTCACGGGCATTTTCCAAATGGAAGTGATCATCCTTGTCCCCTTGTAGTGGGGAGCGATGTAATTTCCTCGTCTTCAGCTGGGATGTTCCTGTGACAACGCAGCACGATCTGTATAGGCATAAAAATTGCCTATTTGATATTTAAAAAGGTTTTATACATATTAGTTTGTATATATTAGCATATTTAAATTTTTAAATATAAAATGTTTATTTACAACAGTTATGCTAACAAAAAAAACAACATGACATTAAAACAGCGACATCTGCTAACAGAGACCATGCTGCGTTGTCACAGGAACATCCCAGCTGAAGATGAGGAAATTACATTGCACCCTTTACCAAGTGCATTCCAAACGACTGCATAATGATACGCGTGTGCCCTGCTCACTCTACAGTCCCCACTACAAGGGGACAGGGTTGATCACTTCCATTTGGAAAATGCCTGTGAATCGTCCAACTGCGATTCGCGTATCTTTACACCTGTGAATGTGTTTGTGTCTGTGTGTGTTTGAGTTATCTATACATACAGGGAAGTGTGTGCGTGCCTCTCGGTGTGAGAGACACCGTGTTTAGATTACAGGGAATCTACAGGGAATTATAAACCCTCTGTACACATACAGGGACAGGTATAGTCTTTTGGAAAACGAAAGCCTCTAAAAACGTCAAGGTCTTTCTCAAATATTTTGGATATGTAACATTGTATATTTGGTAGAGTGAGTACAGGAGGCTGAGAGCGAGGGAAATATCAGTGCCCCCATCATCTTTGACCATGTCCTCTCCATCCATCTGAATCGTAACTGAGCCACTGGTTAAAGGGTTCCCGTCTTCACAGACTTTTAGGAAGATGGTTGGGGTTGGGTATAGAGGATCCTGTGACAACAAACATTTTTAGGGTTTGTAGGAAATAAACAGTGATTTAAAATATAATAAAAACAGTTTCTCAGTTTATGACCCTTTTACTTTGTCCTAGTTCATGACCCCTTTAAAATATTAAGCACTGTTTTTATTATCTGGTCACTGTTGCCTTGTCTGTTATTACAGATTGTTTGATATGTACTGAGTATTTAAGCATTTTAACATAAATCACAGCAGTGTCTATGAATTAAGGATGTAGGCTGTCAAACACACAACTGTTAGCCAATCCTAGCAGTGGGCGTTTACTTCTGAGTCAATCTACCACTCCTATTCAGACAGAGCTTTCTGCTGAGGGGGTCAAAAACAGAACAGAAAATAGTCTGATACTTATTTTATTTTATTTTTTTAAATCTTAATTACACTATAAGAGGATTTCAGAGAACAGTACAAAAAATATGTGGTTCATGACTCCTTTAATGTCTGGAAAGTGCATACTTTATGAAGTACATACATTTAGTTTAATTTCATTTTAAGTATTACAGTGATACTGTAATAGTTTTCTGCCTCTTACACTGTGAACATCATACCTTCACACCCTAACATACACAATATTGCCAAAAGTATTAGGTCACCCCCTTCTAATGACAGGTTTGAATATCATTATATGCTTTAACATTAAGATTTGTACTCGTGGATTTTACTAAAGTAGTTAAACCTGTTCATTGGAAGGGGGAGACCCAATACTTTTGGCAATATAGTGTATGTGTACATACACCGTACCTGTTGAAAGGTCACATAAACATCACAATTTGTTTTTGAAAGAAGTCTGTTTTGCTCACCAAGACTGCCTTTATGTGATCGTCGATTTCTGTCAGACTGAGGAAACGCAACCGGTCAGCGCGAGCGTAGCAGGAAGAAACGGCGCGAAACTGCATTTGGCAAAAAAAAAAAAAAAAATCATAAACAAGTTTCTTTCTTGTAAAATTATGATGTGTCGTTCTTGATAAAGTATTTGACAGATGCTTCTGATATGTTTAGCGACAGTCGGAGGTTTGGTGTGATCGGAGGAATGAGCGACAGGCCGAGGCCTGCTCACCTCGTTTGGGCAGATAACATTTAAAATGACCATTTAACTAACAGACTAGTCTAACGTTACCTCACTGGATTAAGGTTGATTTTACCATTTAACCACTCATGACCACACAAAGAAAGAACGAATAAACAATGTTTTATTTCAGTACATATGATATTTATGATTCCATGAATTCACTTACCGTTAGCCTTTTGGAGAGATTCAAAAATAACGGACAGTCTTCCCAACGCCTCCAACATCGGCGAATGGAGCGAAGAAACTGCTCTACACCTCATTTGGGCAGATAAAACCATTTAAATTAAGATTATTTTTCACCAGTTAGAAAAAAACAACAATAAATAACCCTTGATATTTTGTTCTAGCTATTAAAATAGTTCTATGTATGCACACTTACCGTGGATTTCTGTCAGACTCTCAGAGAAAACGCATCCTGTTCCAGCGCGCGCGTAACTTGAAATGAAATGAGCGGGAAGAAACGGTGCAAAACTGCATTTGCCAAATAACAAATAAATAAATAAAATAGGACAATTTATTCATAAAGTTTGGAAAAGCCGTTATGTTATGTTATGTTAATTAAAAATGTTTTATTTCAAACATACCATTTTACTTCTTGACTATCCTAAAGCTCCTCACCGCACAATAAAGACTGAAAGGAGGGGGAGGGGAAGAATCATTTCCCACAAATGATCGCTTCGTCTATTTAATGGCGTCAGAAAAAAATAAATAAATAAAATAATAATAATAATAATAATATATATATATATATATATATATATATATATAATTAATAATTAACGATAATAATTAATCATGTCTTTATCATGTGTTTAAATAGTAAGTAGGACTATGTGAACACAGGTTGGCATTTAAAACACTAGCTTACATTAAATTTAATTATTAAATTTAGTAAATTCATAATAGCCATTTGCTTTTTTACAAATGCTTCTATTTCAGATGGTATATTATGTGCTTACATGAAGCAGACTAATATTTATTTTTAATATGAAATCACAAGGCATTTTGTAGTTTCTCTTATGTGATACACTCAGTTCAGTTCATAGATCACTCTCCTATTGAGCTCATGATTCGATTCAGGTGTGTTAAATAAGGGAGACACACGAAATGTGCAGAGCTGTGGGTCAAGCATTGAAAACCACTATAGGCTATGCAAAAGACATTGTGCTGTTTATTATAATCGGATGCGTTGTGTCACATTATTTTTCTTAAGAATCAATAAAATCATTCTGGGATTTATTCCAATAATATGAAGTCACGTGCAGAGGCGTCATGCCCATTCTAAGTGTATGTGCCCCCTCAGGTTTTTGAGTCAAGTGGATTTTGAAAGCAGCTTCCAAAAAAAAAAACAAACAAAAAAAAATTGCTGAATAATATTTTCTATTTTTGATAGAGTCACACCATCATGATTAAATCGTTCAGTGCGTCATATCATCAGCAGCTAATTAATCTAATTTTGTAATTCATATAGATGCAAAATTTAGTGAGACAAAGCGGAACTTTTATATTTTAAGATTTTGTAGCCTATACCTCAGCCTTTTTATTTCATTTTAAAACATGATTGCAGACAAATTTTGCTTTTGTTAAATAACTAGCCTAATAATTTTTGAGTCAAAAAACAGCGTTAAAATAGAGATAATAGATATAAAAGGACCGATCTACTGGTCTTTCTTTAATTAATAAACACACTATTTACATAACTCTAAATTAATACTTTATATTGCACTATAACTGAATGCAACTAATAGAAAATGAGTTTGGAATGAGTTCTTGACCAGACAGGACAATTTAGTTCACTTTCCAAAAAAATAAAAAAATAAAAATATATTTACAACATCTTGAGTGTGAAAAACCATTAGTCTAAAGAACCTTTCTGTGCTACAAAGAACCTTTCTGTGCTACAAAGAACCTTTTGTGCAATGGAAAGGTTCTTTGGATATAAAAGGTTCTTCATGGAACCATACAGGGTCCCAAAGCACCTTTTTTTTTAAGAGTGTAGTGAACGCCAACAACAACATAAGTTCACAATTAAAAACCAATCATTAGTTAGTTTTTTTTTTTTTTTTTTTTGATTTTTATTTTATTTTATTATTTTTTTTTATTATGAGGGGCCGTACAAGCTACATTCATTCTGGCGCTCTCACACACTTACATTTTACTTTCACATACATATTATTTGCATGAAATATTTCTGATGAAAAAATATGAAATTGGCCTTGTTGCTGTCTACAACAAACATGTTCTTGGTCTTATCTGTAAATAACTCTATAAATCTTCAGTTTCATTATTATTATTATTATTATTATTTTTTAGATCATGCCATGTGATTTTGTTTAGAGGAGACTCTAAAATGCTAACTGATAGTAACTCACATTAGTCTTTGTTGCAGCACTGAATTACAGTTACACTTCCTGATTCTGAAAGAAAACGCACCTGGAATCTGGGCCACGCCCATTTTACGTGAAAAATAAGGTGGATAGAAACAAATGCAGCAGAGGACGCGCATCTGATTGAAAGAGTAACTGCACGCTCTTATTTTAGCAGAAAGTTTGCCTTGTAGGCTCAACAGAATGACCTGCCGATACCGATTTTTGCAGATTCCGATTTTCTTTCTAAGAACTATAATTGACAGCATACAAACAAAAATATATACTTTTTATTCAATGCAAAAATTTATTCACATAATAAAATAAATTATTAAACATTACAATTCCCCAAACAAAAGTTACAGATGTTCTCTCACTCAAACGACTCTCAAAATAAAGTGCTCTGTGACTGGAAAGAGGTAGAAATAATAATTAACTGAAAATGCATTGTTGCCTATAGCTATTAAAAACAGATGTCATTTCCCACTATGTTTATAAATCATGTGTCATCTTTCACATCAAATTCTTACATGGTTTCAATTAATTCAGAAGAAATTGTAGAATTGTTACCATTCAAATGAAATCAGTATCAACAAACTCCTTTTTTTCCACTGCAGAAAACACAGAAGCTGCATCTGAAGTTGCATTAGATGACACAGACTGTTTGATGAAGCTGAGGTGCCATAAATGCATTTTCAAATGCACAAATAATTTTAAAAGTTTAATGTTTTAAATATTTTTTGAACATGCAAATAAGAAATGTTGGCAAAAATGCGACAATACTTTTAAATATGAAACCAAACCACCGGTAGGTGGCAGCAAATGGCTGTTTTAATGAGTGAGTCATTTAGTCATTCATTCAACTGATTCAAACAGAAGAAACGATGATTCATTCAGTAACGAAACACCGCTGTGACGCTGGGAGACAATTTTGCTGTGGCTTTGATTTGAACTATTTTCGTCAGCGAAATTGAGCAGTAAATGTTGTGTCTAAAATGTAAGTCACTTACTTTTAACTTCTTGTTTATTGAACTACTATTGTATAAGATCAGTGTCACATTGCAATCATGTTAATATTCGGGGAAACATCTTGGTTGTGTAATGTTGCCCCTATATAATTTATTATTAATGTATTTTGTATTTCTTTAACTTTCTGTGAGTTACTTTGTGTGTGCTGTTGCGCTCATTTGTTTTGATTTCTCCACGAGTCTCTTTCTTTCTCATTCAGACAGGCTGCACAAGCCTCATCTGGCATGAGATCAATACATTATCAGTCGCCGTTTACACTGAAAATCTGAATCAAAAGCGTTAAGACAAGTGTTTAGGCCTGGTTTCCACACGGTTCACTTTGGCCTTACACACGTATTGCAAATTGCGAACTTTGTGTCTTCTTCACTCACAGTTATGCGGACCAGTCGGAATCAGTACAATACAAGTAAAGCTTAGTTTTAAGATGCGGTAGAAAGAAACGTTTATGGGTTGAATTTTAAACAACTAAATCAGCGAGTGACAGGACAGGGGCACTTTAGGGGCCAATAAGATTTAATAAGACGTTTGCATACACACCAGCAAGCTGATAACTCACAAATATCAGCTTATTAAAACAACCAGTTTTCCCCGTTTACATGCAAATCAGTAACCTGACAATGCAAGTAAAATGCGCTTACATGACTTTATTAATACACAGAGGTGGGGGCAAGTCACACATGTTCAAGTCTCAAGCAAGTCTCAAGTCCCTACCATCAAGTCTCAAGCAAGTCTCAAGTCACAGTACAAACTAATCAAGCAAGTCAAGTCAAGTCAGTGGCTCACCTCAAGCAAGTCAAGTCGAGTCCTGATAAGGATCAAGTCAAGTCAAGTCTATGGAGCGAATTTTGTGCCGATATTCATCAAACAAATCCAGTGTTTTGCAAATAAACACAATCTGCTTTGCAAAGAAAAACTCGACTTTCAAACAAATGTAAACTGATTTGCAAATACAAAACTCTATTTGAGAGAAAATGCAGAGGTATGGACAAATATGTATTGTGTGTTACAACTGTGAGACTCATGTGCCTTTTTATGACGAAATGTGACTTGATTTTCTCACAAATGCATGCAGGCGGATTTTCTCACATGTGTGCAAACAGATTTTCTCACAAATGCAATCCAAAAACAGCAGATGGCGCTGTTGGTCAATTTACGGTAGTCTCTCGAGACCCGAAACACCTCTTTACCTTTTCAGGGAATACAGCAGACCAACATGAGTGGAGAACAGGTGAGTTTCTGTCTTACTATGTCTATAATTAACCATTTAGCCTAGGTGTTTTTACAAAGCGTCCCCACTACAATGTTAGTGAAATTCACAATAAGTGCTGTAAAGTTGTTAACATGATTGATTAGTTCAAAAATCAGTAGTGACATGGCTAAACATTTAAGTAGGCAGTCTTTCTCTATAAAAACTGTCATTTTTTTGAGCAATTTCGTTCTTCCAGTTCAAAAAGCTAACTGAACCTATGTCATGAAAAGTGACGTATATGCGTTAAGTTGGAGTGGTGATTGGCTGCCGTGGCTGGAGAGTACACCTCTACGTCATCAGTTTTCCGAGTATTTCTCGGTATTATTCATGAGAATGAACTGATCCAATCACTGCGCTGTATTATGCATGAGGTCGTATTACAGCGGAGAATTCAAATCTCATGAAAGAACTTCGCGCTGTCAGTTCATCTCTGTAAACATGACCATAACAATATTTAATATGTAACAACACGAGGAGCGCTCATGAGAGAGCGGTTTCTAACAACACTCGCTACACGGATCATAGTTCATATCCAGACCGGACCAAGCGTGTTTCAAGTTTTGTGAACATATTTCATATTCTCTCATGCTCCAAACATGAACCAGCACCGTGTACGTGCACACATCATGTCTTCTTCAATTGAAATATGCGCAAATAAGGGCGCTGATACAGCGGTAACGTTACATCTGATCATGAATGTGATAACGCGACGGATTATTGTCATACACAGAAACAATGATATAGACCGAAAACTCAAATAAGAGTAAACAAAAAGTAGCCTTTATTCTTTCTGTTTTAAAGATATTTTAATATTCATTTTAATATTCATAATGAGTGTGTTGTAGGTCTGTGTTTTATTGGTTGTTTTCTACCCTCTTCCCAGCCTCTACACTCCCACTTTTCCACAGTTTTCCATGCCTCTGGAGTTTTTTTCAGATCTAAGGTGTGAAAGACCAGTGCTGAAACAGGTGGTTTTCATGATACTTTAAAACCTCCTGAAAATAAAACTGAGATGTTGAAGTAGCACCTCTGATGGATCACAGTGACTGACTCTAAAACCTTAAACTGATACACAGATTAGCCCATGCATTTGTAAATTACTGAACTCGCTATGACAGAAAACTAGCTGTCAAGTTCCTTTCACACAGCAAGGCATCACTGAAAATGCCGTTTGGAGTCCTGACCAGTGTGTGAGGTTTTTTTTTTTTTTTTTTTTTTTTTTTTTAAATAAGCAGTTAATTCATAAATGTGTACAATACCTTCACTTTGTGGAAATACAAGTTGAATACAGAAGACAAGCACAGCGCTGAAAAGGGGCGGACATACATAAGGTCTATAGAATGCTGTTCTCACTGCTGTAAACTCACAATGCAAATAATTGTTTGAAAAATATTGTTTTCTTGCAGTCAGTAGGCCCCTCCCCAGTGTAGGCACCCAGGGTTGGGAGGGTTACTTTTAAAATGTAAAAATGTAAAATTTAAAACTTTTAAAATTCTGTTACGGTTACAAATTACTTAATTAAAAAAGTATTCAGTAACGTAATCCAAGTACCACAAAATGAACGTAATGTAATCTGATTACTTTTGGATTCCTTTTAGATTCCTTTTAGTCACATATGTAAAGTCAAAAAAGCAATATCTAAGTACTTTTATTTAACTATGACTTTAAAATTAAAACTAATAAAAACTATAGAAAAACTATTTGAAACTATTAAAATTCATGTTTTGTTTCACCATCTAGTTATTACAGCACATATATATTTATATAAAAGGCTATGCAGACATCTAGTGGCTATACAGTTTAGTATTACAGTTTTATTTTTATTATTATTATTATATTTTATTTCTTTAACATGTACAAGTAAAAATAAATATAGTTTATACACAATATTAAAAAATTTACACCATATACATATTAGACTATTTTAAAAGAAGCCTACATGTCAAAATGTATGTGAAATGCTATGATCTTTCTTTTTTTCATTGACTGATCCGGGGTGTCGGGACTCTCATGTTCATTTCTACATTTTCCAGCTCATTTTCCACTAGAAAACATATACACAACTGCAGTCATGCACACCATGGAATTTTAAATGACTAACGTCTCGGTTACGTATGTAACCCTCGTTCCCTATCAAAAGCTACTCTCGATGCTGCGTTTCAATAACGCTAATGAGAACATTCTTTGTTCGACCGGTTGTGAAGCACGTGTGTCAAACACGCCAAGAATTGGCTTAAATAACCTCGGTAGGTGACGTAACTGATTACACGCACCTGGAGGTTATAAATAGACGTGACACGGAAACATCCTCAGGTTTCTTTGTCTTCAAGGACCGCATTGTGTGTGTGTGTGAGAAGGAGCACGCTTAAAAAAAAAAAAAAAGGCAAAGCAGGAAGCGAGTAGATATATATATATATATATATATATATATATATATATATATATATACTATGGCAGATCACAAGAGGAGATGTTTACCTCCTTGTCAGAGGCAGCTCTCTGACGAAGATCTCCATGCTTTCTGCTTTGAGTGTTTGGGGGAAGAACACACGATCCTCGGGCTCGAGGGCGATTGCGAGCACTGCGATCTCCTCTCGATCAAAGTGCTTCGCGCGCGGCTCGCCTTCTTTAGAAGCTCATGGGGATCGCGTGTTGATCTGGCTGAGGCGCGTGAGACGGACCCGCCCCTTTCTCCCACCCCATTACTTCTCTTAAGAGAATTGGGGATTTGCAGGCTCTGTCGATCTCGCCATCCTGCCTAGACTTTGCCCCTGGGCTGGTCAAAGTTATCTTCCGAAAGTTCCATTCTCGACCATGAATCCGGTCGTTCTTGAAGCCTTCTGCCCTCTGCCGTTCACGACACCGGAGCAGGAAAGACTTCATTTACTGTGTCCAGTACGTGCTCTTCAGATCTACGTCCACCGCACTAGCCAGTGGCATAAGTCGGAGCAACTTTTCATATGCTATGGGGGCAGTAACCGTGGGGCGGCTGCCACAAAGCATACTATATCACATTGGGTGAGGGATGCTATTGCCCTAGCCTATGAGGCGCGTGGTCAAGCTTCGCCTCTAGGAGTTAGGGCCCATTCAACCAGGGGGGTTGCATCTTCAACGGCTTTGGCAAGAGGTGTCCCCTTGCAGCAAGTGTGTGATGCGGCAGGTTGGTCCTCTCCGCACACATTTGTTAGATTCTATAGTGTGGATGTCCATGCTACTCCGGGCTCGCATGTCCTTGAGTCGACATCCCAGAGTCATGTCTGAGACCTCTTCTATGTTTGTGCGCACACACTACACAATGTTGGGGGTCCAGACACTTCCAGTGCGGCGGCGTTGGTATTCTCGTTCCCATTAGCGTTATTGAAATGCAGCATCGAGAGTAGCTTTTGATAGGGAACGTCTCGGGTTACTTGGCTGTAACCCTGTTCCCTGAAAAAGTGGGAACGAGATGCTGCGCCTCAATGCCGCACTGTAGGCGTGCCCGGACGTCCTTTCAGACAAAGGTGTAACCTGAGGATGTTTCCGTGTCACGTCTATTTATAACCTCCAGGTGCGTGTAATCAGTTACGTCACCTACCGAGGTTATTTAAGCCAATTCTTGGCGTGTTTGACACACGTGCTTCACAACCGGTCGAACAAAGAATGTTCTCATTAGCGTTATTGAAACGCAGCATCTCGTTCCCGCTTTTTCAGGGAACAGGGTTACAGCCAAGTAACCCGAGACGTTCCCTGAAGGAGGGAACGGAGACGTCACGTCGGATGACCGACGAAATTGGGATCGCGCCAGAGAGACCAAACCACTTCAAGTGTAACTAAACGAGCCAATGGACATTGGCATGCGATTATTGCATCCAGCTGCCGCTGATCACAGCGTGAGCATAAGAGGCAGCTGATGCACCGCATCAATCATGCTTTCGCTTCGGAGCCGAGCCGGCGACCCGGCAGCTCAGCGGTGGTACAGCAACTGTGGCGACAGGACGTGACGTCTCCGTTCCCTCCTTCAGGGAACGAGGGTTACATACGTAACCGAGATGTTCCCCTTTCAGTCGGTCACTCCGAGTCACGTCGGATGACCGACGAAATTGGGATCCCTACCAAAGCACCACAGGAGCTGCCCCTTCCAGTGCCCTGTGTAGGCCTCCTGACCCTTCCTATAAGGCAGACGATAGGACCAGGCTCTACACAGAGAAGGTCATCTACTGGTGTTTCTTGAGCAACAGTAGGACTAGGATAACACTGGGAAGCGTGACCTTCCACTTGGAAGAGGCACACTGCGGACTCACCTCCTCCCAGAGGGGGTTAAGTGACATTCAAACATGTGAAGTAACCCCGAAGGGCCCTATTGCACATGGAAGTCTCTGAGATGGCTCAGGCTGCATCTTTAGAGATGGCAGAACGTGGTCCGCCAGGGGAAACACGGCTCTAATAAGCATACCGTGGAATACACATATGGGATCCCGACAGGGTCTCTCATATGGGCACTAGCCTCGCACCAGATTTCAAGAATTCATTGGCTGAAGGCCTGGCGCCGGACGCCCCGCCGCGTCCGGACGCCGGAGTGCTGGAGGACTCAACAGGGTTTGCCAGTTTAAGGAACTCTCTGGAGAATTAGGCTTAAGGACGCCGCAAGCCGACTCTGAGCCGGCCCTCTCAGTGCTACTACCCGTTTGAGGTGAGAACACAGGAGGAAACCGGTTCGACACGTAGGCTATAAAACCTAGCGAACGTGTTGGGAGTCGCCCAACCCGCAGATCTACAGATGTCTGCTAGCGAGGCACCACGAGCCAGCGCCCAGGACGATGCGACACCCCTAGTGGAGTGAGCATGCAACCTGAGTGGGCAGGGCACACCTTGTGCTTCGTAGGCAACCACTATGCAGTGGGCCATCCTCTGCTTGGAGACAGCCTTCCCCTTCTGCTGTCCTCCGTAACAGACAAAGAGCTGTTCTGAGGTCCTGAAGCTCTGAGTTCTATCCACGTACTGACGCAGTGCGTGTACAGGACAGAGCAAAGCTAGGGCTGGGTCTGCCTCCTCCAGGGGCAGCGCTTGCAGGCTCACTACCTGGTCCCTGAAGGGAGTGGTAGGAACCTTGGGCACATAGCCGGGCCGGGGCTTCAGTGTTGCACTGGAGTCGGCCGGCCCAAACTCAAGGCATGACTCGTCGACCGAAAATGCCTGCAGGTCCCCCACCCTCTTGATTGAGGCCAATGCAGTCAGGAGTAGGGTTTTCATAGAAAGAAACTTCAACTCGACTGACTGCAACGGGGGCAGTTTGTAGGGCTCTTAGCACCACAGTCAAATTCCAAGAGGGAAGGGAGGGAGGCCTCGGAGGATTTAACCTCCTGGCCCCCCTAAGAAACCTGACGACCAGATCGTGCTTCCCCACCGACCTCCCCTCTATGGGGTCGTGGTGGGCAGAAATAGCAGCAACATATACCTTAAGGGTGGAGGGGGACAGCCTACGCTCCAACCCTTGTTGCAAAAAGGAAAGCACGGCTCTGATCGAAAATCTCCGGGGGTCCTCCTGGTAAGAGGAACACCATTCGACGAACAGGTTCCACTTCAGCGCATAGGCCCGTCTTGTGGACGGTGCTCGTGCTGAAGCGATAGTGAGCGCTTCCTCCTGGGGCAGGTCACCTAGAAGCTCCGCGTCCCGTCCAGGGACCACACATGAAGTTTCCACAAGTCTGGACGCGGGTGCCAGAGGGTGCCCCGTCTCTGAGAAAGCAGATCCTTCCTCAGAGGAATTGGCCAGGGAGGGGCTGTCGCGAGGAGCATGAGTTCCGGGAACCAGGTCCTGTTGGGCCAATATGGAGCCACTAACAGGACCTGCTCCTCGTCCTCCCTGATCTCGCACAGTGTCTGTGCTAGCAGGCTCACTGGGGGAAACGCATACTTGCGCAAGCCCTGGGGCCAGCTGTGTGCCAGCGCATCCGTGCCGAGCGTTGCCTCGGACAGGGAGTAGAACCACTGGCAGTGGGTGGTTTCTGGAGATGCAAACAGGTCTACCTGAGCAACTCTGAACCGACTCCAAATCAGCTGGACTGCCTGGGGATGGAGTCTCCACTCCCCAGGAAGTGCCGCTCGAGACAGCTCGTCGGCCGCCTGATTGAACACTCCTGGGATGTGGATGGCACGAAGGGACCTCAGATGCTTCTGACTCCAGAGGAGGAGGTGGCGGGCGAGTTGCGAAATGCGACGGGAGCGCAAACCGCCTTGCCGGTTGATATACGCAACGGTCGCAGTGTTGTCTGTACAGACCAGAACGTCCCTGCCCCGAAGGCGCCCTCTGAGGCGGCACAGGGCAAGGCGTACTGCCAGCAACTCGAGGCAATTGATATGCCAACGCAGAAGGGGGCCCGTCCAAACCCCTGATACTGCGTGCCCGTTGTACGTGGCACCCCAGCCGGTGGCCGAGGCATCCGTGAATACCACAGCATGCCTGGATACCTGCTCCAGGGGCACTCCTGCCCGAAGGAACGAAGGATCTGACCACGGGCTGAAGGTCTTGCGGCAGGCCGGTGTAATCTGAACCCGGTGAGTACCGCGTTTCCACGCCCACCTCGGGATTCGGCCATGGAGCCAGTGCTGAAGCGGTCTCATATGGAGCAGACCGAGCGGAACTATGGCCGCAGCTGCAGCCATATGCCCCAGGAGCCTCTGAAAGAGTTTCAGTGGGACCGCTGTCCTGCCTGATAAAGTCTTGAGGCAGTTCAGCACCGACTGAGCACGTTCCTGGGTGAGGCGTGCTGTCTGGTTGACCGAATCCAACTCCATGCCGAGAAAAGAGATCCTCTGCGTTGGCACGAGTTTGCTCTTTTCCCAATTGACCCGAAGGCCCAACTGGCTGAGGTGCCTGAGCACCAGGTCCCTGTGTGCGCACAACAGCTCTCGAGACTGTGCAAGTATGAGCCAGTCGTAGAGGTAGTTGAGAATGCGCACACCCCGTTCTCTCAGGGGAACAAGGGCCGCCTCTGCGACTTTGGTGAAGACACGAGGCGAAAAGGGACAGCCCGGATGGCAGGACCTCGTACTGATATGCCCGACCGTCGAACGCGAATCGCAGGAATGGCCTGTGTCGCGGGAGAATCGAAACATGAAAGTACGCGTCCTTCAGGTCGATTGCTGCAAACCAATCTAGGGGACGGACGCATCCAAAAATGCGTTTCTGCGTCAACATCTTGAACGGCATCTTGTGAAGTGCACGGTTCAAAACTCGCAGATCCAAGATCGGTCGTAACCCACCGCTTTTCTTGGGCACAATGAAGTAAGAGCTGTAAAACCCCGACCTCATATCGGCTGGAGGGACCGGCTCTATTGCATCCTTCGCCAGTAGGACTGCAATCTCCGCGAGCAAGACAGGGGCATTGATGGCTTTGACTGAAGTGAACCGGATGCCCCTGAACTTGGGGGGGACGCTGGGCGAACTGAATCGCATAGCCGAGTCTGATGGTCTGCAGGAGCCACCGGGACGGACTGGGGAGCGCTAACCAGGCTCCGAGAGACCGCACCAGCGGGACCAACGTGCCCACCGATGTGCCCGCGGTGGGGCAGCGAGGTGGAACACAGGGACCGGCCCCAGGGCCTGTGATGGCAGGGGGCGGGGTCTGGGTGTGTAGTGTAGCACTCACCTGATTTCTCCTCGCATGGGAGGAGACACAGGAACCCGGCTTGAGGCTTGTGACAGCCCGGCGTTTGACGACTTGAAGCGGGGACTGAAGTGCTACTGCCCTTACCTGCCTCCACGAATGGGCAGGAGGGGTGCTCTTGGGCAACCACCCGCTGCCTGCTGGCGAGAGAGGAGGAGGGAAGCGATCCTGTGATGCACGGATCACCACTCTCCTCCTCTTGAGACCCAGAGATTGAGGAGACCGCTCTTTACTGATGTTTTGGGTACCGCTGGCTGCTGGGCCAGTGGCGGAACAAAATTAACAAAAGATCCTCCACCCGGCCCTCCTCCGGGGGAGGGAGTGGTGCAGTCACCATCTCCCGATGAGCAGTCTCCTCCATCTCTGGGTCGACCGTCCCAGGGCCTCTTGCACTTGCCGCCAGGTTTGGCGGGGGCCTGGACGGGCTGGGCGTCCTGCCTGCGACTGGCTCCATGACGCTGCCTGGTGAAGGCTGCGCGGGAGCGGGGGCAGCCGCAGGGGGGCGCCCACGGCGACGAGCAGGCTGGGTGGCTGCAGCCGGAGTGGAAGCAGCAGGTTTCCTCCGGCGCATGATGTGTTTGCCTCAGTCTGCTTCTGGGCTGCCGAGAACTGCTGGGCAAAGCTCTCGACAGCGTCGCCGAAAGGGCCGGTCTGTGACACGGGAGCATTCAGGAACTGTACCTTCTCCTGCTCCTTCAAGTCAGCGAGACACAGCCAGAGATGGCGCTCCTGGACCACTAGCGTGGACATCGCACGACCCAGAGACTGTGCGGTCACCTTCGTCGCTCGAAGCGCGAGGTCCGTCGCAGCACGCAGCTCATGTAGAACCGCCAGGTCGTGACCACCCTCGTGCAGGTCTTTCAGGGATTTGGCCTGGTGGACCTGCAGTAACGCCATGGCGTGGAGGGCAGAAGCCGCCTCCCCACAGGCTCTATAAGCACTGCCAGTTAGACCTGACGAATACTTACAGGCCTGTGAGGGGAGATACGGGTCACCCCGCAGGGTGGAAGCGGCTGTTGGACACAGTTGCATGGCCACAGACCGCTCCACCGAGGGGATGCCGCATACCCCAAAGCGGCCCCACCATCGAGGGTGGTGAGAGGGGAGGAACCACAAGATTTGTTTCAGGCAGTGAAAGGTGCCTTCCACGACCTTGTAAGCTCCTCATGCACTTCCGGAAAGAATGGTACCGGAGGGGGGCGCTGAGAACCAGCGCGACCCCCACCGAGAAACCACTCGCCCAGCCTCAAAGGATCGGGACACGGTGGCTTTTTAGGATTCCACACGAGCCCGACAATTCTCAGCGGCCCGGGAAAGCATAGCCGTCATCTCTGGGTCTGGCACGGACAACGCTACCACACCCGAAGGGGGCAACACAGCCAGGTCGTCATCCCCGGAGAGAGAGGGCCCGCCCTCCGATGCAGTGATTGACATCTGGTCGTCAGAGGGGGCACCGAAGGAAACGCGTGGCCAGCGCATTCCTTCGGCAGCTCCACCGGCTGCGGAGTGCTTGAGGGGTGAGGAGCTCCACTTGGGGAAGCCCTCACCGTAATCCTCAAATCACCTCTGACTCCACCGGATCCAGTGTGCACGCCAGATCGCGGCAGGCAGAGGGACTCCGCCATGTTTGACATAGCGGAGTCGCACTCCGAGATGGTCATGTCCCCGCAAGAAGAACATGAACCATCCACGAAAGCCACCTCAGCGTGCTGAATGCCCAGACACGTGAGGCAGCGATCGTGACCGTCCTGAGGCGCCAGAAAACGACCACACCCAGAAACGCACGGGTGAAAAGACATCTTTAAAAAGACGCGATCACCCGTGTTGCTCTTTTAGAGAAATTGCTCTTTCAGAGAAATGCTCTTTTAGTGCTGAAGCACGCAGGGGAGCTGGCCACCGCACACTCCTAGTGTGGCTGTCAGCAGGAAGACGATCTTTCTCTCCCGGACACCGTGACCACCGCTGCCGCGCCGTAATGCCCACACTCGCTCGCAGAAGACTCTCTTGGAAGGGAGAGCAGTAGCTTCAACCACTACCGCTCGGCTCCGAAGCAAAAGGATGATTGATGCGGTGCATCAGCTGCCTCTTATGCTCACGCTGTGATCAGCAGCAGCTGGATGCAATAATCGCATGCCAATGTCCATTGGCTCGTTTAGTTACACTCGAAGTGGATTGGTCTCTCTGGCGAGATCCCAATTTCATCGGTCATCCGACGTGACTCGGAGTGACCGACTGAAAGGGGAACAAACACTACATTTTAGCTAACATGATGATTTCCATGCTAGTCTTACCTGCAAATGTTCAAGTTGGTTGAGTAGCCTTTGTTAAAGCAAGAGTCTTCATGCATATCTTATGCTGTACAACTATTTTATTTCCTTTATCCTCTTTGAAAACAAAATAACTGTGAAATTTCCAGACATGAAAATGTTTTCCCAGCAGGAAGCATCGTAATTAATTAACTGTACCAGGAACTATGATGAAGCAGCACTAAATATAGCATTATTATGTAAAAATACTCATGTATTTAATTTTAAACGAAACAAATGTAATCCTGATAGTATTCCCACTTTTTACAAAATGTAACTGTAATCTGAATATTTTGTTTTTTGATGTAACTGTAACCGATTATAGTTACTAGATTTTTGTATCCTGATTACGTTACACCGTTACATGTATTCCGTTACTCCCCAACCCTGTAGGCACCTGGAGCTTCAGACCCTTGAATCCCATCCGTTAAATGTGCCCCTGGTCAGGGGTGTCTAGTGCCACCCTGGACAGTGGACACCACTCTGGCTCCGCCACTGAAGATGGATTAAAATGGTGATGCTGTAAAAGGAGGAGAGACATAAACACATGACAGTATGACTGAAATGTTAAGGTGAATAAAATAAAACACATTTATTCTGTGGCACTTAAAAATAATTTGTGCCTATTTTTGTTTCTTACAGGAGCCAATGGCTTCTTACTTTTTTTTTATATTTTCGTCTGGAGCACTGTAATATAATATAATCATAAATATAATAATTGTAAATAGCAGTAGTACCACTTCGACATAAAGGCGGTTTACATGGGATGCGGAACTTTAGCACAAGCCTCTAGTTCAGCATGTCTGCATGCACACCAGCAAGCTGATAACTCACAAATATCAGCTTATTAAAATAACCGGTTTTCCCCGTTTACATGCAAATCAGTAACCTGACAACGCTATAAACCACGCTTACATGACTTTATTGGTAAATCAGGTTATTTCCCTGTAGTGACGTCAAAACATAATAATTTGCTTATCTGACTCTGAGTATTCCATATCAAGTCAAGTCTAGTTTTATTGTCATTCTGTGTGGACATATGGTGGAACGAAATATTGTGTCTCGCAGGACCATGGTGCTATATACTAATTTAACATAGATATAAACATTCAATGATAGAAGTATAAGAAATCAATAATAACCTATACACAGTTAACAATCTGACTATACATATACTATAAATAGTTGACTATACAGACACATAATCTGAGAGAGACTTACAAGAATTTACATAAACACTGTACATGAGATTGTACAAAGAGATATTTTGTGATATTTTTTATGATGTTCATGTTTTGTGTGCAGTCTTGAGTCAGCAGCGTGAAGAGCAGCGGGCTGTGCAGCCCTGTGGGGCACCTGTGTTCAGTGTGGTAGTGCTGGAGGTGTTGTGGCCGAGACGAACTGACTGATGTCTTCCAGTTAAAAAGTCCAGGATCCAGTTACAGAGGGGTAAATTGAGACCCAACAAGTTTAGGCCCAATCCCAATTCTATTTTATACCCCTTCACCTACCCATACCCCTACCCCTTCCCCTTGTCCCTTGAAACAGAGTGTCAAGGGGTAGGAGTCAAAATATTCCCCTAAGAAATGGGCCACCACTACTATACCATTACACGTCTTCTAGCTACAATACACACACCTATACTGGTGTGAATTAGAGCCTTTAATTACCTACCCCTCAGAGGAAACATTATGCATTTTTAGATTAAAAAAAAAAACACCATTTAGTATGTTTTTAAGCTTTTTGAATTACGGGGACACCGAAAGTGTCCACATAAATCACCTTCACGTTGTAATACCTGTCATGTGTGGATGTGGCTGAGTATTTGTTGCTTACTCCTTGCCTGGTTTGTCTTGTGTCAAGTCCCTTGTAATTCTATGTTCTAGTCTTGCTCCTTGTATTTATTTTTTTATTTATTTATTTTTTTTTACTTTTTGGTTTTGATTCAGTGTTCATCTACTTGTTCTTTTAGTTCTGGATGCCCTCATATTTTGTTTCGTACTTTGGTTGATATTTGTTATATATTTTAGTTTAATTAGTATTGTTTTCTTTTTTTTGTTAGTTTATTTTTTTATCAGTTCTTTTGTTTTGTGTTATTCCCCTGCTTGTCTTGGTGTATCTTGTGTTCCTGTGGAGCCTTGTCTTGTTTTGTCTTAGAGTTCCTGTCTTGACTTGTCTCCTGAGAAATCCTGCCCACTGGTTCCCTCTGCCTGGCACCAAAAGTATCTAAGCTCTGCTTCATGGTGCCTTGCCAGTCTTCACCTTCTGCCTGGTCTTGCCGTTTCCTCTGCAGCTCTTCTGCCAGTTGATGTCCGAGGCTGTTTCAGCGGTCTTCCCTAACTGTGTCAATATTAGCCTAGTTATTGCATTTGTGAAATAATTTATTAACATTAACCAAAATAACTAAAAGTTGTAAAATATTGTTTATCATAGTTATTCTCGACAGAACTGGTCAGGGGACTGTGTTATTTGGTGATAGTGGTGTTGGGGAGTTGCTGGTGTGACTCAGCTAATATCGATGAATACAGTATGATGTAGCATTTGGACCAATCAGACACACATTTGTTCATTAGATTTAACAAATCAATTATTCCTTAGATTAACAAACAGCCACAGTCCCCTGACCAGTTGCTGTCAAGAATAACTATGATAAACAATATTTTACAACTTTTAGTTATTTTGGTTAATGTTAATAAATTATTTCACAATTATTAAGGTAAATTAATGATAAAAAATGGGTAACGCTTTAGATTACAGCCACACCGCACCACATCTTGAAAAACTTTCACATTTTTCTATGAGCGCATGCACACCGGCGGCACCACCAGCGACTGTCCGCGGATCCCAGCGGCGACTCTGGGCACTGTTCAAAATCTTGCCGTGCCTCAACGTCACTCACATAATTTTCCATTATTACATTATATTTGTCCAAAATTATTTTTAATGTACATAATGAATTCATCCTAGACTGGAAGACTGTGTATTGCGCAGTTTTCTGCAAAGCGTTAATAATTAATAATGAATAATATCATTATTGTCTCAGCAGCCTAGTAAATGTCCTCACTTATGTTATTTGTGATGTCCATCTTGGCGTGAATAAAAGCTAGTTAGTTTTTCAGCATATTTTTTTTTTTTCACAGACCCGCAAATGCTAGGTGGAAACATTCATGGAGAAAATCGGTGGACCTTATTGGTGAACGTGATTTCACCAAGTACAACATGTTCCTGGATCAACATCCTTATAGCTTTTCAGGAAATGTCGGTTTTAGGCTTACGATCAGGGTTAGGTGCTTCTACATCCTTGTTAATCAGCTATCATTTCCCTCTAATTTTAGGAATAAATTATGGGTAGGATTAGGTTTAGGGCTAGGGATTGGGTTAAGTCTATATTTTTGGACTATAGCGTTGATCCAGGATCAAAAAATGATGTTGATCCAGGAACATGTCTTACTTGGCAAAATCACGGTTACCACTTACCCTACAACTACATGGAACAAAGGGGGGAACAAGCTGGACAAACACAGAAGAAGTGTATATTTGCACAGTAATTACAGAGAAAAATGTTGCAATAGTTTTAATTTAATTGTTTGATGACCAAATTAAATACTCTACTTTTTTCTTTTTTGTTAAAATACAGTATACAGTATATCCACTAAAAATATGAGTGTTGTATCATGTTTTATTTTATTTTATTTTATTGTATTTTATTTTCTGCAAACAGCTGGAAAGAAGTAAGCTTGTTTTAAGCTGCATTGTACCTTGATGGTATACAGTGACATGCGAACTGAATACCAAAATAAATTATTTGGTGATAGTGGTGTTGGGGAGTTGCTGGTGTGACTCAGCTAATATCGATGAATACAGTATGATGTAGCATTTGGACCAATCAGACACACATTTGTTCATTAGATTTAACAAATCAATTATTCCTTAGATTAACAAACAGCCACAGTCCCCTGACCCAACACCAGACTCAGTGCCTATATGTATGTGAACGAAGTCCAGGCCCTTGGTTACCATGGCAACCAGGAGACTTTTGCCAGGCCAGATAAACTTTCCGAACTAATGGCATGTAGAGAGTTCTCCCTCTCTCTACACTTTCCATATGAAAGACACATAATGCACATAAAAATGGACTCTTCTCTAATTAATTCATTGAAAAACCTTTCTTTGAATGAGCACACAGGTCATTGTGTATATTGTTACTGTTTTTGTATATTGTCTTTTGTACTGTATATTGTTTTATGCATGTGCATGATAGATCACTAGTTAATATCACCTCATTTATTCCATGTTTGGTCTCTATCAATTCGTCTTCGGATGAACATATTAGTGTTCTAAGAATCTTTAATAGTTTGTATATCAACTTCCAATCCAACCCCATGCAAATTACCATGCTCAGAGACAAAGAGTCGTAAAACCTTCCCTCCAAAAGTTCAGGACTCCATTGGCTCTTTGACACCCCAGAGGTGTGACCTCCTTAGGGTTTTTATAGACCTCACTTCAGTGACCCGCCTAGTTTAGTTTTTAGTTTTTAGCTTTTAGTCTCTTCACTCGTCTCCCATCCACTCTACATCTTCTGGTTGCTAAATCCCAGGGCCGGCGCTACCGCGTCTGGCAGGCCTCAGCACACCCAGTCTGCGGATCTTTTAGATTCTGAGAAGATGAGGATGTGAGCTAGAACACTTCTGGACCCTTAAGTTTTTGTGCTAGGCCTTGCAGCCTTGTCTTTCCATTCAACCAAATATTCTCGGATCTTAACTGATGTCTCTTAACTCTTCTTCACTTTTCACCTGGGAAGAAACTCCCAATCACCATCGAGTCAGAACATCTTTGGAATTCATCACTCTTCAAACCAGGAAGAACGTGATTGCAAGTCCAAAACCTTGAAACCTTCAAGACTTTCATCCGAGACTGCATTCTGGACACTCGTCAACGACCAAGGCAGTGCAAGTATAGTACATTTAACTAAATGAAAAAGAGGTTTAGTATAAGTTATAGGCCCCGTTATAAACGGCGCTGATGGTTTTACTCAGGTGGTTAACTGACTCTTTCCATAACTGCATTCTCTTTTTTCTCTAATGGCTTCATTCATCCACTTTAGCTCCACTTTGTATGTATGCGTGAGTGTATGTTTATTTGTTTGTTTGTTTAGATTAGTTATGTGTGTTAGCGTTTAGTTAATAAAACTCTTGTGCACAAATTACATGAGTTTCTGATTCTGCCTTGCAAATAATTGTCCCTTTACGCTTTTGACCCTCGCTACATGCTCTAATGCATTAATAGGAAGGTATTTTCTGTGGCCACGGAAATATCCTTTCTTAGAGTTGGGAAATATCCTTTCTTAGAGTTGATATGAATTTACACTGAATGTTTGCTGGACGAACAGATCAGCTGATGGCAATTTAACTCTGCTACAGTTATTACTGTCAGCTGATATAAATAATTGTAATTAATCATAATTAATTGTAATTATTTATATACAATTCACTTTTGGAGCTAATTTGCTACAATGCTTTCATAAGTCAAAAGTCAAATTCAAATACAGTCAAATACAGAATTGATTTTAAAATCTTATTGTTTGTCTATAAATCTCTCCATAATCTGGCTCCACAGTACTTATCTGATCTGTTACAACCTTATACTCAGTCAAGAGTACTCAGATCTGCTGATTCTGGCTTATTGCAAGTCCCCAGGGCACGTCTCAAAAACAGAGGTGATCGTGCTTTTTCTGTTGTTGGCCCCAAGTTGTGGAATGGTCTCCCAATTCATATCAGAACTGCCTCAACATTATCTGTTTTTAAGTCTACTCTTAAAACTTATCTTTTTTCTTTGGCATTTAATATTTCTTGACTTGCTGTGGAATGATTTTTATTTATTTATTTATTTATTTATTTTTTTGTGAATCTCATCCATTTTTACGGTTTGTGTTTTATAATTTTGTTTTATTGTTTATAAACTTATAAACTTGTCGACTTGTTTTTGTTTTGCATACTCTGTGCAGCACTTTGGTCGACTTCGGTTGTTTTAAATGTGCTATATAAATAAACGTTGTATTGTATTGTATTGTATAAGGTAAGTAATACATGGTGAATTATTCATTATAAATCATTAACTCATTTCACTAGATTTCCAGTTTTGTTGTTCAGTAATATCCATCATGTATCCTTTAATAATAGAAAATGTACCCCGTGGTTAAAAAATGCATAAGCCTATAATATAATACCAATGTATTATTAAAAAAATTGTATATTGCTAAATAATTTCCAAACATTTTTTTTTCTTTTTCTTTTTTTAGCATAGTAGGTCATACATCTTAGAATAGGTACCCCTTAGTTTCAAAATACTTACAGTATAAATAATTTGTAATTTTCCAGGTTGTTAACCCTTTATTCCCCAAACTTTGCATTTTATTCCCTTATACCTACACGGAGGTACTGTAGGTACACTATTATTACAAAAAAAGTTACGATGTAAATTATGTTTACTTAGTAATTTGCAGGCTAATCTAAAGCGTTACCAAAAAAATTGCATGTGCAGATTAAGATTTGTAAAATCGTAAATGAACTTACTAGCCTGTTACAACGATCCACAAGCAGAAAGACATATTTGTGAAGGCGTAAATCAAAGTGCACAGAATGTTTTGTAAAGGTGTACATTTACCTTCACTAATTTACCTTCCTACTCTGTTCTTTAATGTTAGTTCATAATGCATTTAACCAACATTAACACATGTAATTTAATATAAAAAAATGCTAATAGAAATCTGTGTAAAATAGGTCTAACTACGAGCATATGTGTAATTCATTCAGTGATATTTGTGTATATTTTATATGACAGACCTATAGGTTTGGATGTTTTGTTAATGACATTTATTACTGCAAAACTGAAGTCTGACAACCTGCACTTTGTGATTATAAAGATTGAGTGAATGTAGGCTGTAGTTCTCATGGATGAAGGGCCCCTCAAGAGGTAAAGCCCAGGGGCCCCTTACAGTCTTAATGCGGCCCTAACCATACGAACGCTAAAACTGATGTATGCTGTTAATCACTTAAGATGACAAATCAAGCACTGAGCAAAATCATGGTTAATTTGTGGTTATCATGGTTTAACTAGTAAAAATTTTTTTTTTTTTTTTCTTTTTAAAAACCATGGTTAATTTTTTGTAAGGGAGGTTTGCAAAAAGGTCTGAAACTGTTTGTCATCTAGTCTGATTCATTTTGGGTACTTCACTCATGCACTCAGTAGTTCACAGCAGTGACAGGACACTATAAAACTCTTTATTTCATGTGCAGCTTGTTAACAACTCTGTAATTAGCCTGGTTAGCCTTGAGCCTGGTTTCTCCCAAGGTTTTTTCTCCATTTCTGTCAGCGATGGAGTTTTGGTTCCTTGCCACTGTTGCCTTTTGACTTGCTTTTTTTGAGGAAACTTAATTTCTGGGAATATTCAACTTGATTGCACTATTTGAACTGAGCTGGACGATGGCATCACTGAATCAAAAAAAAAAAAAATGAGTGTTTACTATTGTTCTCTTGCATTATTGACACATTATTTTCCTGTTTAACACTGTAAAGCTGCTTTGACAATCTGTACTGTATAAAGCGCTATATAGATAAAGGTGACTTGACTAGTGCAGATAAATACAATTTATATCCACATAGTCATAACAATATAAAAAAGGAAACTTTTTGATGGAGGTGTCTGTGCCCCAGTACTGATGAAAAGCAGCATTTACATTTATACAGACACTTTTATTCAAAGGGACTTATATTGCATTCAAGGAACACATTTCTTTCCCTGGGAATCGAACCTATGACCTTGATGTTACTAGCTCCATGATCTAATGACTGAACGACAGGAAGGCTAGGAACATTCCTGTTAAGGAAATAGTTCACCCAAAAATTTGTTGAGATTTTCCCCACCCTCAGGCCATCCAGGATATAGATTATTTTGTTTTCTTATCAGATATATTTGGAAACATTTAGCCTAACATAACTTGCTCACCAATGGATCCTTTGAAGTGAATAGGTGCCGTCAGAATGAGAGTCCAAAGGGCTAATAAAAACATCACAATAATCCACAAGTAAATCACATGACTCCAGTCCATCAATTAACTTCTTGTGAACCCATAGGAAAGAAAAATCAAAAGTGAGATCTCTTTAACATCTCAAATATTTCTCCTAGACAGAAATGAGGTTACTTTAAGATTGAATGGAGATTTTTGTTTGAATCTCCTGTTTCTCAAACTTATCTCCTGAGACAAAAACTCTAACTCGCTCACAATGGTCTCCTTTAAAGCTTTAAAAGAGATCTCAACAACATCACACACTGTGCTCAGATATTTCTCCTAGTCGAAAGACTCTGGTAGTCTCATATTTGTCTCCTTTAAAGTTTTAGAAGAGATCTCAACAACATCACATACTCTGCTCAGGTTTTTCTCCTTAGCTACAGACACTGGATCTCTCAAATTTGTCTCTTTTAAAGCTTTAGAAAAGATCTCAACAACAACACACACTATGCTCAGATATTTCTCCTTAGCTAAGGACACTGGTGGTCTCATATTTGTCTCATCCAGTGTTTTAAACAAGATCTCAACAACATCACAGACTGTGCTCATATTTTTCTCTTTAGCTAAATACCCTGGATCTCTCACATTTGTTTCTTTTAAAGCTTTAGAAGAGATCTCAACAACATCAGACGCTGTACTCAGATTTTTCTCCTTAGCTACAGACTCTGGATCGATCACATTTGTCTCCTTTAAAGCTTTAGAAGAGATCTTAACAACATCACACACTGTGCTCAGATATTTTTCCTTAGCTAAAGACTGGTGGTGTTACATGCAGAATGAGCAGGCAAAGGCGAGGATCTAATTGCAGGGAGTGTTTAATAAAAGACGGTAGAACATACAGGATACTAGAAGCCACGGAACACAAAAGACGCGTGAACACAAACATTGACTGTTAAACCACGATGAACTTAACAAGATAACAAGGGGGCATGGTAAAGGGAAACACCTGGGGAACCAATACACAAACGGACTACAAACAGACTACAAACAAGGCACAGGAAACACTACAACATAAGAGTCCAAACAGGGCACAGAGAACATGTAACATAGCCCCCCACCTAAGGAGCGGATTCCAGATGCTCCAAAACAGAAAACAGAACAAAAAATCCAGGGGAGAGTTGGAGTGGAGGCGGAACAGGGAGTGGGATGGTGGGCCAGTCCCATGGAGTGGAAAAGGGCATGGAGGCCAGGGCGAAGCAGGCAGTTCAGGAGGCCAGGGCGGAGCGGGCAGAGCAGGAGGTCAGGGCGGAGCTGGCAGAGTTGAAGTGCACCAAGGCGGCGTAGATGACCACCAGGGTGGAGCAGGCGGTGCTGACAAGCACCAGGGCGGAGCAGATGACCACCTCAGCAGAGCAGATGGGAGCAAAGATCTCCACGGTGTAGCAGATGACCACCTCAGCAGAGCAGAGAACAACCAAAGTGGAGCTAATGAGGCAGGAGACCACCAAGGCGGATCAGGTGGAACGGGAGACGAGATCACAGAGAGGTCCACAACGACCTTTTCGGCCGTAACAGGGCAGGCAGAGAGTTCATAGACGGCCTTCATGGCCCTGATGGGACAGTCAGAGGGCTCACTGATGGCCTCCTTGGTCATGGCTGAACCGGCAGAGAGTTCATAGATGGCCCTCCTGGCTGAGACATGGCAGACAGAGAGTTCAGAAACCATGTCCACAGTCATATTGGAGAATTCAATGTACCCAAAAGGTTCAGAAACAGCATCCACGGCCATAACAGTGGCATCAGGGAACGCAGAGAGTTCAGAAACAGTGTCAACAGTCATATTGGGGAATTCACTGGACTCAAAAAGTTCAGCAACTGCGTTCACGGCCGTAACAGTGGCCTCAGGGAACACAGAGAGTTCCGAAACCGTGTCAACAGCCACAACAGAGGCCACAGGAAACACAGAGAGTTTGGAGGAGGAAGCTGCCACTATCTCGGGAGACACTGGCAAGGTGTGCATAGCCCAAACGCACAAAATGGCCGTCGAACGGCCGTCGAACTAGAGAACATGGCGGACGGCGGCCTTGAGTGCGCTGAGGCCTGCGGGCCTGAAAGCGTAGCGGCTGGTGAGCTAGAGAGAGTAGTGGCCAGCAGGCTAGAGAGCGTAGTTGCCGGGGTAGGCCTCGGGATGCCGGCTGCTCGTGCAGTTGTCAGTGGCAGATCCGCCACATTGGATGCCAATCCTCTCTGCCGTGAGACGGGTCCAGTGGTCGAGCTGGTACAGGTCACTGGCGCATTCTGCGGTGGGCCAAGTTCCGCGGCCAACGGCTCTTCGGCCATATCGCTCCCCCCAAAATACATTTAGGCGGCGGATCCTCCTCTACTTCCCCCGCAGTTAGAGGGGATCTACACAATCGCAGGGCAAGGTCGATGTACGGAGCCAGGGTCCAGCCAGAATTCCCCCCCGGCATCAGTTGGGTGATGTTGTCGTCCAGCCCTGACCAAAAACAGTCCATCAGCCTGCCATCATCCAGGGATGTGAGATGGCTGCATCGTAGGAACTCCTTCACGAAATGTTCAATGGGCCGACCTCCTTGAAAGAGGGAGCAAAGCATGCTCACCGGATCTAGATTCACTCCCACTAGATCCATGGTTGGTCAGTCAATCTGTTACGTGCCGAATGAGCAGGCAAAGGCGAGGATCTAAATGCAGGGAGTGTTTAATAAAAGATGGTAGAACATACAGGATACTAGAAGCCAAGGAACACAAAAGACGCATGAACACCAACATTGACTGACAAACTATGAGTGGAACACAAGCACTATTTATACACAAGGGAATGAGCCATGGTAAAAGGGAAACACCTGGAGAACCAATACACAAACAGACTGCAAACAGACTACAAACAAGGCACAGGAAAAACTACAACATAAGAGTCCAAACAGGGCACAGAGAACATGTAACAGGTAGTCTCACATTTGTCTCCTTTAAAGCGTTAGAAGAGATCTCAACAACATCACACACTGTGCATAGATTTTTCTCTTTAGCTAAATAATCTGGGCGTCTCATATTTATCTCCTGTAAAGCTTTAGAAGAGATCTCATAAATGGCTTATGACTCAGTCTTGATTATTTATTGACTTATTTGATTATTGATACATATTATATGGTTGAAACGTTTGAGCTCATATTGAGGCATTTGACTTGGTGAACACTTTGTAAAGTTATTGAGATCACTTCTGAAATTTATAGGAGACAAATGTTAGAGCTCCCAAGTCTTTAGTGTAGGAGAAAAATCTGAGCACAATGTGTGATGTTGTTGAGATCTTTTCTAAACTTTTGAGGAGACAAATGTGAGAAATCCAGAGTCTCTAGTTAAGGAGAAAAATCTGAGCACAGTGTATGATGTTGTTGAGATCTTGTTTGAAACATTCACTCTAAAAAAAATGGTTCTTCAGTGGTTCTTCAGCGGTTCTTTGGGGAGGTTGAAGTGCTATATAGCACCGCTACTGTATAAAGAACCTGTTAAGCCCCTGTATGGTTCTTCAGTGGTTCTTCAGCGGTTCTTTGGGGTGGTTAAGGTGCTATAGAGCACCACTGCTGTGCATAAAGAAGCCATTAAGCCAGCCATTCAGTTTTTTTTTTTTTTTTTTTTTTTTTTAACTGTGTTTGCACTTGAATGGAATTAATGCAGAACACAAATTCCAAGTATGGGTTACCATACTTGCCCACACCTCACTTCATTATACTCCAAATTTTGTAATTGCAGTAAATTAAACTTAATTTACTAATTGTACATCAGATTTTAATTTATATATATACACACACACACACACACACACACACACACACACAAACAGACACCCACAATATTTTTTTTTATTTAATGAACACACACAAAATAAAATGTCTCTGTAACTCATTTACACATATCATATGAAAGTAAAATCAGTAAAAAGTTAAAGCTCTGGTGTTGAATTATCCACAACCAGTTATCTAGTACAGTAGGTGGTGATAACGCTCTTAAGGAGTTATTCGCCATCAAACAAGAAGAAGGTGTTACATCCGAGACATTTACATACTTTGCGCGCCTAAACGGGCTGAAACTTTTCTCACAGTCGCCATTTTCTTTGACCCGCGAATCGCGAAGCGGAGCATACGAGGACGGAAAATACCGAGATGAAGTGTTTTATGTCATTCTCACAGTATTAATTTTATAACATCACATTGTTTGAGAACGATATTTCTGTGCTGTGTGTGCGGCTCGCGGTGCGGAGCTGATGAGGAGATTGCTTTTTAACAGGAAAACACTGAAAGTAAGTATTTTATCTCATTTACAATATGTATTTTATAACATATTTAATTATAGTGCTATTTATATGCTGTGCGCGTTTAAACGGCCGAAACTTTTCTCTCAGACGACATTTTCTTTGACTCTTGGTGCAGACAGAGGTTTTAACAGAGAGAACACTGAAAGTAAATGTTTTGTCTCATTTATATGTATTTTATGACGTTATATTATTTTATAATGATATTTTTGTGCTGTGCAGTCCTAAACTTTTCTCATAGACATAATTTTCTTTGACTCGTGATACGGAGAAGACTGAGAAGATGTTACTTTTTGGAAAACACCAAAAGTAAGTTTTACAACTACATTTATCTAATGTGCGCTCCTAAACTTTTCTCAGAGACATTTGCTTTGATTCACGATGCGGAGCAGGCAAAGAGGTTACAGTTATCAACAAGAGACCTTAAGTAAGTGTTATACCTCATTTACAATGCTTTTTGTAACATCATATTGACAAATTAAACCATTGTAAACTTGCATGCCTCGTGACCAAATGTCATATCATATCATGAAGCTTGTACATTGAGTTATTTTGATGTCTATTTACTGGATTTGAGTGCTATAAATAACTCTTTACAGTATACTCAAACTTTCTATACTGAGTGAGTTAAAAAAAATTAAAAAGTGATTTTGTCACCTCATAAGATATGACATGACTTACATAAGCTACTTTTAAATTTTAAGTTTTTGTGGGTGCTTTTTTTTAAGAATGTGTTTTGTGTTCATCAAAAGTGTTATATGGGTCTGGAATTACATTTTGAGTAAATTATTCCTCTAATGTTACAGATGGTTCATGCTGGAATAACTGAAAAATCAAAAGGAAATTTGTTTGAGTTTAAAATCATCAGTACATTGTCAAGTTGGATGAAAAGAGAACAAATAACAGACATGGGTAAGCCACATTTCCATTTTAAGATTACTGATTGTCATGCATAACTTTTTAATCATTAATATTTATTTGCCTAATAATAATTAGAAGTCTAGACTCTTTCTAGTAGGGCTGCCCTCGACTAAAGATTTTCTAAAGACTGTTTTTTTTTTTTTTTTTTTTTACATTTTATTGACAGCCCCCATTTTTAACAATTTAACTACCCCAATCGGTTGATGCTGGAGAAAATTAACAAAGCATCAGGGAACATCTGTGTATAATGAAGGAGGAAACAGAGAAGCTTAGACCAAGCGTAGAGCTCCTCAAAGAAAGGATGGTGCTGATAAAATGCTATCGGACAAATTTTGTGTCCAAATATAGCACAGAGGAGACTCTCTCTTAGTTCCTGTGTTTCAGACTGGCCAAAATGCTCAGTACAGTAGTGTGTTAATTGCCTCCTTATTTAATTGTATGAGTTATACAAACTATATTTGTTTCTTTCCTCCTTTGCCTTCCTCTTAATATAAGCTCCTTTCGGATCTGTGAGACCACACCAATGTTGATGTGGACCAACAAATTCTCACACAGCTCTCTGTAATGACACCCCGAGTCCTTCAAGTTTTGCGGAGTCCCCTGAAGGAGAAGTTCAGGTGCATGATTGATGACTGTGAAGATGGCAGACTGAAAAAAGGTAATTAAATCATTACTGCTTAGTTTTTCATTGTGCCACTGACTGACACCCTACCTCTCTGCCTGAGATCATACCTGTCTTCTTTCCTGCATTTATCTGTCTTACACACAGTAATGGATGTAAAAAAGAAATAAAAATGGATAAAAGCATCCACCATGTTATGTTAAAATAGTGTACGTAGTTTGCATCCAGCTGTATTCTCCTAAATGGCGCTACGCTGACACAGAGAGACAGAGAGGAGACGAATTATTGAATAAAGTTGTTATTTTTATTTTATTTGCGTACAAAATTATTCTCGTTGCTTCATAAAATTCAGATTGAACCACTGATGGCAGATGGACTATTTTGACGATGTTTTTTATACTTTTCTGTGCCTTGACAGTGTAATTTACTTGGCAGTCAATGGGACAGTCACAAGCCTCCCGGTTTTCATCCAAAATATCTTAAATTGTGTTCCGAGGACGAATGAAGCTTTTACGGGTTTGGAACAACATTGGGGTAAGTGATTAATGACAAAATTTTCATTTTGGGGTGGAGTATCCCTTTAATGTTAAAAAGACTAGATTTTCAAAATAAAGTAAAGAACTAATGTAGGCTTAAGACCGTAGGTGAAAAAGTTACCTGATTACAGGGATACAGTATATATATATATATATATATATATATATATATATATATATATATATATATATATATATATATATATGTAAACCAGGACTCTCTCTTCTTCAAAAATGTACATATTTCAAACTTGTTGCATTATTTTGTATGTGTATAAAACAACATCTCCCCAGATATTGTAATGTTGTATATGTATATTCCCTGGCTTGTCAGCATTCATTTTATTTGCTGCTGAAAGAAATAAAGTAAAAGGTTTTGAAAGTGTGATGTATTTTGTTTCTCAGTAAGCATTTAGTACAGGATTTTTAATCTTTAAAGCCGCAATTTGGTAAGAAACGATTAGTTATCATTCATCTTTTAAGTAAAAGTGTCATTTAGAACCATATTGGCTCATCTATGGTAGTTATATATGGCACCTCTAATGGTTCGGTATAACACAATTTGACAAATGTGCTATAAAGCTTCTTATCTTTAAGAATATGTGTCATATAGTACCAAACGAGGTGACCCTATGATTAAAAGCCAAACAACCACTGTTGAACACCATTTTTGAGAAAAAGTGCTATATGGCACCTCTTATGGTTCTAAATAGCACCATTTGACAAAGTGTTATATGGCACCTCTAATGGTTCTATATAGCACCTCTAATGGTTCTATATAGCACCTCTTATGGTGCTATATAGCACCATTTGAAAAAGGTGCTAAATAGCACCTTTAAGAATAGGTGCTATATAGCACCAAAAGTGGTTCCCCTATGATTACGAGCCAAAGAACCACTTTTGGTGCTATATAGCACCTTTTTTTTTTTTTTTTTTTTTGAGTGTTGGAGGAGACAAATATGAGACCACCAAAGTCTTTAGACTAGGAGAAATATCTGAGCACAGTGTGTGATGTTATTGAGATCTCCTAAGCTTTAAAGGAGACCATTATGAGAGTGTTAGAGTTTTTGTCTCAGGAGACAAGTTTAAGAAGCAGGAGGCACAAGCAAAAGTTTCCATTCAATCTTAAAGTAACCTCATTTCTGTCTAGGAGAAATATTTGAAATGTTAGAGATATCTTTTTTTTATTTTATTTTTCTTCCCTCTGGTTAGCTTCAATGTCATTTATCCACACCATTTCAATCATAGACGATACATACATTGTCATATTCAAAGTTGTTTTATGTAGACAGTGTTTTATTGCACAATGATTTAACAGAGGAAATCATAACCTATATTTACATACATGCAAAAATGGGCTGTACAAGACAAGATTTGAATGCTAAACATAAACAAAAAGAAAAAGAAACAAACACTGGTACACTAGTGTTACATTTGTTAAAAAAAGGTATTGCTCTTATACTAAACATCTTGCACTTGTACGTCCTTTCTAGTGTGTTTGGAAAATGTGGTGTATATATAATGCTGGACATTGAAGTTAAATTTAAACTAGTAACCCTTGATATTCTGAAATGTTTAATGCTATTTAAATTACAGTTTTAGTATTTACAATATTAGTAAAAGTTTAATGTTTCTCCTATAATAAAACTGAAGACATCTTAAGACAAAGCTGATATCTCAACGAGACATATAAGAGAATCACCCCTTAGTATCCTGAACATATGGTAACCACTGTCAGAGCTATAGCCTTGTAGGTAGCACATCAACGTAAAGGCACAACCGCACCTCAGACAGCATGAGTTCGAATCCCAGCAAAAGGTACTTTCCTGCTCCTGTTCAATTCACACCTGTCCAATTGTTTCCTGTCTCTACTCCTACTGTCCTGATCATTAAAGGTGAAAAACCCCATTGCAATATTAAAAAAGCAACCTCTGAGCAGTAAAAATTTTTTTATAAGGGAGTCTTGCAAGAGATTACAGCAAGGCAATAAAGAGATCTCCCATGTTTCTCACACATTTCTCTCTCATTGTCATTTTGGATTCCTTTCTTTCAGAACTTTCTCATGTCTCAGTTGTGTCTACTTTTATTTCTCCTAAGGATTTTTAGGAGAAACGTCTGAGACACTGTTGAGACTAAAATGAGAAATACATGAGAATCACAAATAAGTCTCCTGAGGTTAGAAAAGCAACCACTGAGCAATAAAATATTCCTATAATTGATAGAGATTGCAGCAAGACAATAAAGAGATTCTGTTTCTTTCACCACATTCTCAGTTTTGACTCTTTTTTTTTCTCAAATATTTCACGTCTCATTTGTGTCTACTTCTATTTCCCCTAAGGAATTTTAGGAGAAACATCTGAAATGCTATTGATACTAAAATGAGAGATATATGAGAATCTCATCTAAGACTCCTGAGCTTAGGTAAAGCAACCACTGAGCAATATTTTTTTCCTATGGGAAGTGAAAAGCTGTGTTTGTAAGAAATAAATCCATCATTAAGCAGTTTTAACTTTCAACCTTCGCTTTGCTTCTTTCTCTAAATCTGTTCCAATAAAGGAACAAGGTCATTTACATTAGCTGTACTGAGGGGTTTTCAGCAAATTTTCATTTTTGGGTGAACTATTCCTTTAATAAGTTATCTTAGATGTTGATTAGTTAATAAAAACAGATAGGACTGCATAGAAATGAATAAAGAAATGCAATGCAAAACAGGAATAAAATTAGTGCGATGAACATGACATTGTGATGACGTTTTTTTCCAGATTTCCTGTTTCCTGGCAGAAATTTTATTGATACTATCAGTTCATGCCAGCAAAGAATCCCTCTTTTTGACTTGACACTGTTTAAAACAGGGTTCGGGAGTTGCTGTTCATCTAAACTCTGCAGCTATGGACTCACGAACAGTGTTTGTCTTATTATGGATGTTGCTGTCGTCCACCTCCACTGGAATCAAACTAGATGGAAATGGTTATGTTGATGTTGTCATTGCAATCAGTTCAAAAGTACCACAGGATAACAGACTTATTGATAAAATTAAGGTGAATATGTACTTTTTTGTCTATTTAACAAACTTCATATACTTCAGTGATTTTAGAGGTTTTTAATTTTTTTAAGTGTTTTCTAATTTTATCTGTTCACTTTCATTCTGACAGGAGATGGTCACTGAGGGGTCATTTTACCTTTATGATGCATTGGATGAAAAGGTCTATTTCAGAGAAGCTACAATACTAGTCCCATCTCAGTGGAATGGTACGAACTTTACCAAAGCAAGAACAGAGTCCTTTGGAAAGGTACAGAGAATTATGCCATTTTATCTTGCATACCAAACATTAACGTTCACAGATAAATTACTTCACTGGCATAGGATGTTTCTCAGACCGTTTCTATGTCAAACACAGGCCAAAATAAGAATTGATAATGCTAATCCAGCATATGGTGTTGAACCCTACACTAATCAATATGGAGAATGTGGAGCTGAGGGAGAGTTCATTCACTTCACCCCAGAATACCTACTGAATGATACTTTTGTTCAACTTTATGGATCAAGAGGTGAACGTTGTGTATCTTCCATCAACATTTATATATTTATCATGAAATAAGAGAGGTCGGAAAGGTCTATTAATACAGTAGTATGTTTGTTTTATTAGCAGTTTTCTTGTTTGTTTGCAGGAAGGGTCTTTGTGCATGAATGGGCTCATGTGAGATGGGGCGTGTATGACGAATGCAATCAAGAAAAGCCATTTTACCACTCTAATGGCCATATTAAAGCTACAAGGTGATACAAAAAAAAAGATTAAAATATGATTAAAATTTCCTTGGAAATGATCTCAACCATTGGTTTCCTGCTTATCTTTAGGTGTAGCAAAAACATTGAAGGTCAGTTTTATGAAGTTACTGCGGGAGGATTGCTTCAACAGTGCCGCATTGATCCACAAACTTCACTACCTACCAAGGGGTGCATGTTTTTACCGGACAGAAATCAAATCACAAATAGCTCGATTATGTTCTTACCGGGTCTGGATCCCGTAAGTATTGATTGTACATGTGTCCACACATTAATATTTCTATCTGTAGTAGTAACAAATATCCTCAAACTATGAGATGACAACATTCATGAGTTTTGGTCAAAGTTTTAGTCATGCAGGGATAGTGGTCTGGATCAATGGGATCACTCAGGGCCAGCCCTCATCAGCCATGAGGAGGTAAAAATATTATGGTGAGAGGAGGCAAGCTAACAAAAATCTAACAAACTAACAAAATAATAAACTCTGGAAAACCAGCCCAGCAGGCACAAAACAGGCACACAACGTCATAAGACGTTGATATTTGGTTAAATTTTGGTTGCGACGTCGGGTGACCAAAATTCAGCGTAAATTCAACGTCTAATGTCAATGTTAAATTGATGTCCAATACCGACGTCAGCTGACGTTGAGATTTTGTTGTTTTTAGGTTGTGCAACCAAAATCCAACCTTAAGTCAACGTCAAATATTGACGTCAACCCGATTTTCATTTTCAACCAAAATGCAACGTCTATCCGACGTCATGTCCAACGTCAACCTGACGTTACATAGACGTCTGGTGCCTGCTGGGAGGAAACACAGAAAAATAGCCAACCAGAAAACATGGAACAAGAGCAGCTACAGTGTAACAGCAACTGACAAATGAACAAGGGAAACACAGGGGTGTTATACAAAGGTGGATGGTGGAAAATGTTCTAGGTAGGGCTGTGCCACATCCAGCAATTTTAGCAAGCACCCCATTATGATTTAATGCTAAACAGTTAAAGAAAAAAAGTTTAAGAAAAAAGGAAAAGAAGGAAAACATATCAAGACTTGAAATGTTTTGAAAACATGAAACATATCTTACATACAAGATAAGTGTTTACCAAGTTGAGAATTAAATTTGAAGATGGTTCTCCAAGATTTTTTAAGGTAAATTAAAAAAATACTTTTTAATTTTCATAATTCATATACAGTGAAACAGCAAAAACTGATACCTCTCTGTGGTAAAAAAAATAAATAAATAAATAAAAAAAAATAAAAATAATAATAATAATAATAATAATAATAATAATATATATATATATATATATATATATATATATATATATATATATATATATATATATATATATGATACCTTTGTTTAGAGCTTTTTTTATCTAAATATCTACAAGTCAATCTGCAATATGAAAAAGGACCACCTGGGGATGCAATAGACCACTGTTATACACAACAAAACACAAAAATAAAAACTTTCTGAATGTGGAGATCTGAAGGCAACTTGAAATCATCATTGAACAGTTCCTCTGTCAGAGTGAGTGTTTGTGTCTGTGTTTATATAAAACACTCATCAGACATGTGACCATACTGAAATGTGCTTGTAGAAAAAGCTATTAGTGCACAGAGAGTGCACATACACGGTTTGTTTCACATTAACAATAATGGATTCATGCATGTCTAATCCACATTCCTGTATGCAACTGTAATCGTCTTTACCTTGATTACAGTTGGGTCACCAGCTCAAATTTCTGATTTTGTTAGCATTTTTTTCTGAAGAAAGATAAACATGTATAGTGAGGAAAGCCAAAATATTAAACGTCATGGATGTATATTTACTGAGTAATCAACTATTTTGTAGAGGGGGGTCAAAATTTTCACCTGAGATTCAGAGCCAAATTACAGGGGAGTAAAAATTACTTTAGAAAGATGGCAACATCATTATGTTATTTTTGAATAGAGATTGGTAGGTCTATTAGTAAAATCTGTTGACGTTAGCGATCTTTGCATTATGAGCTAATGGTGACCATTCAAAAATGGGGAAAAAGCACTTTTCAAGTTTTTTCTCCAAAGTTCGCATGCCTGTAACTCAGGAAGTATTAATTATATCTTAATGCCCTTTTAGATATTGAATCTTAACAAACTTTTCTTTTCTTCATTTTTAAATCCTTGTATGGTTCGGTTTCAGAGATAAATTGTTAAACTTTACAAGTTTCAGTGGTCAAAAATCCAATGTGGGTCACTTTGCATACAGATGATACCTATTTTCTTTTAAAGAGGAATGTCTGAAGAACAAATAATGTTGAAACTAGAATGTATCTTGTTTCTTTCTGTCAAAACAACTGCACTAAACGTTCCGGTTACTGATGTAACCTTGGTTCCCTGAGATAAGGGAACAAGCGTTGCATTGAACGCAATATGGGGAAACTCCTGTTTAATCTGATACTGAAGCTTGATTTGTTCATGTTTGTGTTGCTGCACAAACCAATGTTGCTTTAGCCTGCCAGAAGGGGCGGAGCCGACCACTATATAAGTCGGCTCAGAGCGCCATTTCATCAGAATCATTCGACTGAAGCGACAGTCATCGATTCGCATGCAGCTTAAAGCACGGCGAGTGACGCAACACTCGTTCCCTTATCTCAGAGAACCGAGGTTATGTTAGTAACCGGAGTCACTGAATCAAATGGTCTCTCCTGTTGCATTTAACACAATATGGGGATTGCATCCAATCACGCTGTGCTATGAGCAGATACAGAGCAACCAACTCTGCAATCCCAGTCTCGGAGCACTTAAGGTAAGGACCTGTAAAGAACATGAGCAAAACTGAATCCCAAGCCCATCAGCTGAGAACTACAGATATAACCATTTCCACCCTTAGGGAGAAATAGGCAGACTAAGCAGTCATCGATTCGCCTGCAGCTTATAGCATGATGAGTGATGCAACACTCATTCCCTTATCTCAGGGAACCGAGGTTACGTTAGTATCAAACAGTCTCTTCCGTTGCATTTAACGCAATATGGGGAACTTAATGATCAGATCATTTCTGCTGATCAGTTGGCCAGCTTTGAGGGAATGATTTGCTGTTATAGCTGCTACATAAACTTTGAGTGTGGAAGGGGTGTGCCCCTTGTCCAGCAACTCTTGTAAGAAAATTAGCACGTGGGACACATCATAAAAGACAGAATCCAGGCTTCATGCAGAACACCAGTCATGAAAGACTGACCATGTAAGGGTGTAAAGGCATCTTGTAGACGGTGCTCTAGCCTCCAAAATGGTGTTTCTCACTCTCGCTGGGAGCTACATATACATAGTGCATATAGGCGAGCACTGGGCCAGTCGTGGACCAGTGCATCTCGCTGCATCGAGAAATAAGTTGGGCGAGAGTTGTCTTCAGAGTTGTTTTCTGAGGTGAAGATGTCAGCCTCTGCCTTCCAGAAGACAGACCAAATCTCCTGAACCATCTGAGGATGTAGGGTCCATTTTCCCCATGGAGCCACATTGCCTCTGGACAGCATGTCTGCGCCCAGGTTCAGTAGTTTCTTCTGTGCCCAAAATAGGAGGCACTGAGCCATCCTGTAAAGGGGGCGTGACCTGAGACTGCCTTGGTGATTGATATAGGCTACCACCGTCATGTTGTTCAACCGGACCAGGACGTGGTGCCCTTTTAAGGCTGACAAGAAGGTTTTCAGGGCCAAGAAAACGGCCATCATTTCGAGGCAGTTGATATGCAGGCATTGCTCCAGGGCTGACCAGAAACCGGACACCCCAATCCAAGTTGGAGGTGTCTGTTATAACTACCTTCCTCCCAGAGGTCCGTCCCAACAGCACACCTGATTGAAACAGGCGAGGAGTTGTCCAGGGGGCCACAGCTCTGATACAGCAATGGTTTACCCTCATGTAAAACCGGGCCAAGCTCCAAGCGTGGGACGGGACACAGGCTTTGAGGCAATATTGAAGAGACCGCATGTGGAGCAGGCCTAATGGAATCACAGAGGAGGCGGCCGCCATGAGGCTGAGCAACCTCTGAAAAACCTTGAGGGGACGTGAAGTCCCTGGTTTGAGAGATGTCGCCAGTCACTGAAGAGTCAGGCATAGTTCTGGTATAATCCATGTCCACACCTGGGCAGAGTCTATAATCGTCCCCAGAAAGACGGCTCACTGTCTGCGCGACAAATTACTCCTGGGCAGGTTGATTCTCAACCCTAGGCGCTCTAGGTAACTGAGTAACAGCTCCCTGTGAGTGACTAATTGCCGTTCTGATCAGGCTAGAACCAGACAATCATCGAGGATTCTCATCTGTCTTAGAAGGGAAAGAGCCGCGTCTATGCACTTCGTAACAGTGCGAGGGGCCAGAGACAGTCCAAACAGTAGAACTG
The DNA here is from genome assembly GCA_039654775.1 of Spinibarbus caldwelli. NCBI lineage: Eukaryota > Metazoa > Chordata > Actinopteri > Cypriniformes > Cyprinidae > Spinibarbus > Spinibarbus caldwelli. The sequence goes on along the minus strand of CM077253.1, from coordinate 19,750,985 downwards.
CATATTGATAGGCCACGCCATCAAATGCAAATCTCAAGAACGGTCTGTGATGGGGGGCTATGTGAATGTGAAAGTATGCATCTTTCAGATCCACCGTTAGAAACCAGTCCCTGGGGCAAATCTCGGGGGGAGGATTTGTTTCAAAGTTAACATCTTGAATGGCCATCTCATAAGTGAGTGATTCAGTTGTATAAAATCTAGAATAGGTCTGAGCCTGCCATCTTTCTTGGGAACGAGGAAGTAGTGGTTGAAGAAGCCTGACTCGCTGTTCACTAAACGTACCATTTCCATGGCACCTTTTGCAAGCAGGTTATGTACTTTGTGCACTTCTTTGTCCTGTACCAAAGTCTGAATAACACCTGTAGGGCCTCTGTGAACAGACACAAGTAAATGATTGAATCACCACATTCCAAGAAGAATCTAAAGAGTCTTCTCTCAGCCATCTGCGGGTCACAAAACTGATCGATGACCATTCTGACACCCAATTGTCTGGACCGGTTTCCTGTCAAAGCCTGGTCCTTATCCCTCAGGGGATCAAAACTGTTAAAAAGCCTAACTCAATCAACACAGAACAGAGAACTTCTTGTCTAGAAACACTCAAGCAACAGATGGTCAGTCTTACTGCTTTGAGCAGCTACACATAAATTGATAATCGAAGAAACAGCAAAGACAGATTTACACCAACGCTCCTCAGCCTAACGACTCACGGGATCTCCACAGTGTTACTTCCTTGACCTCAGGACATTTCTCCCCCTCCTCTTTGTATTCCAAAAAACACACTCTTTCTTTGCAGCAAATAACACACAAACTTGATGATTTCAAATGACAATCATTTAAGGTATGAAGGGCAACTATGTTTATAAATAATGTGTCTTATGTCTTCTATATGCTTGATGTGTTTATTGTAACCTATGAAGTTTTATCAATGTTTTATAACCCCTTTTAGCAGATAAAGCTATTAATGTGTGAGTAAGATAAGTGAAGTTTAGTGTTGAACGAATGATCGCGATATTTGCAGAACCTTGGTGTGAATGAAAAGTTGGTATTATAAACAGTGTTCGTTGTACGACACTTTATAGAAGCTATTAACAAAACCTGCAGAGATATTCCCCCACGTAGAAGATTAAGTAATATGTTAATTTGTGCCTGAAGAGTAACAGTATAGGGCATGGCCCTGCCTTGCAACAAGTTGATTGGAAGACCGCGTCGTGGGATGGACCAAATCGGCTCACTTAAAACCCAGTGACTGCTCGTTGCTTGGACTGCTAGAACCACCCGAACAGCTTGAATCGCTGAAACACTTACTCCAACATGCGTCTAGCATCCTTGTCATCCAGAACTCCAACACTTCATTGAAGCTTCGTGATCCTGCAAGAAATCTTCAAAGTCTTTAGAGCCGTGCAACTCAGACTCTCAACTTCGAGTGCGTCACCATCCGTTGCCAAGGCAACCTACTTCCGAAGCTCTCACGCAAACAGGCAAAACATCCATTCACCGGTGAGTGAATCCCAAAGACATCATCAAAGGAAGGTCGCCAGCCAGTCAGAAGCGCCGTGATTCCCTCAGCCAGCAAAAGAAAACCCTGCTCAACTCAAACGCAAGTACAACAAGGTATCTTTTCTAGCTGGAAAACTGGTGCTAAATCCTTTAAGCAAAGATAAGCCAAATCTCTGCTTTTGTGATTTTAGAGCTAGTAGCAACTACTAGAATTTTTGGGACTCCAGTCAAATTCAGTAACTCTCATCCGCTGAACTGTATGTCTGTTTAGTAGTTTAGTTCATGTATTATTAGAGTACCTCAAATAAATTCCTGTTTCATTTTAAAGAGCAGTGTTTTGTGTTTATGTGCTTAATAAGTTATTGTCTTGAGCTGTCGATCTTTGTTACCTTGCTAATATTTAACCAAATACTAGTTTTGTATTATTATCGTTGGCCACGGGGTAATACAAACAGAACTGGTAAGATGCACTAAATTCTACTATACGCTGGATGAATAGTTGATAAAGTGTAAGCTATCAATCTTGAATCAGTCTTAATCAAGCTGATCGAATCTTTAGATTCTCTGAAAAGAGTCTGAAAAGAGCTAAAATCCCTACACACCCCTGAAACGAAGCGGCCTGCGAGCGAACTGGAGCGAGTAGAAACGCTAGATGCCATCCTGGCAGGATGCAAACATGCCAACGCTTGTCATGACGCTGCAGCCACTGAAGGAGTTTCTCTGCGTATTTCACTCGATATCCAGGGGCATTAACACTCCTTGTAGGAAAAAATTGATAGTATGGCATTTGGTTTAATATGGATATAATGCTTATATCCATTGCTTACACCTGTAAGCTGTTTCAGTAGCAGTGTTTTATTTTCCAAGTTGTGTTTTCTATTGCGTATTTCAGTAAGAGACATCATTTACGTTATATTAAGCCATACAAGTCTTGATACCCGGGGTTCCCTTTAATACTTCTTGAGTTACAGGCACGCAAACTTTGGAAAAAGAATATTTATGGCACTCAGACAGGTATGTTCAATGCAGTTGTTTTACAGAAGGAAATGAGATACATTTCTAGTTTCAACATTATTTGTTCTTTAGACATTCCACTTTAAAAGGATCCACATTATGTTTTTGACCAAGGAAATTGTTTGCAATTTAACAATTTACTCCTGGAGCCATGTTTAGATGCAAATATCTCTGGAAATGAACCATATAGGGCCTTAAAATTGAAGATGCCAAAAGGAAAATTTGTTAAGACCCAGTATCCAAAAGCAATTTTTCTGTAATTTGGCTCTGAATCTCAGATGAAAATTGACATTTTGACCCCCTTTTACAAAATAGTGGATTGCTTCGTAAATACACATCCATGACATTTAATATTTTGTATTTCCTCACGATACATCAGTGCCGAGCGGTGACTTTTTTTTAACCGGGTATGCTGAATGCTAAAATTAAGTAACTGACGTAGATTTCCAGAAAATTACTGTTGTTTGTCAAATAAATAATTTTACGTACTTATTCCCAACATTATATTAAGCTTTAAGTTTCATCTCAAATAACAAGGGATGAATTTATAATCATGTTATGTTAATCATGTAATTATGTCATATTAATGTTACAATCATGTAGCATTCGCAGCTTATATGGACGGAATGCCACTATCCTTCTTCTGAAAAAAAAAAATATTAGCAAAATCAAAATTTTGATCTGGGGAAGTTTCTGAAATTTGGCTGATTTGACACAGAATGACCTAGTTATATATACACTGGGTAATTGACTGACAAGAAAAACCTGAGAACAATGAAGGGCCAACTAACAGAAAAACTATAAAAAGACTACAAGAATGCACCAGACAGGAAGTAACTCAAATGTCCTTACACAAGACAGGGGAAAACGAGACAGAAATCGTAACAATAAATAAGCAGCAGAATGACAGCCGCTACAATATAATAACTAAAAGATGAGCTCACCATAATACCACAGGTCTAAAGAGAGAACAAATGCACCAGCACAAATAAAAGCAGCAGCAAAGACTGAAACAATAAGCAATAACACTGCATAATCTGCATGACACACTTTCCTAAAATCTGCTCAGGTTTGACAGAAATGCAGAAAGTCACAGGAACCGGTTCTTTGAAATTATTTGATATGCTTACTGTGTTTAATGCACTTTTGATTCTTAACAGATAAGACTTAGATTTAGATTACACTTAGAATTGTTTATTCATTACAGGCACTTTGCAGTACCTGATTTTCCCTTATGTTTCACTTTCGCACGTTTGTTTACATTGGTTTTGCTGTGTTGATTTAATGTTCGTACATAATCATACTGCATGTGGGTAGTTGACATAAAATTTACAATAGGCCTATGGAAGCTTCAAATTGAAAATAAGTAAATAAATAAATAAATAAATAAATAATAAAAATGTGCCTTTAAAGAAACTGAGCCCATCTTTGGGTATTTGGTGACATATATCTAGGATCAGCGATAGTTCCCAGATAGCACACGTATGTCTGCAAGATGTCTGTTAAAGATTTCTTGATCTGGAAAGCATCTGTTGTCTACAAAAGTCTGGCAGACATCTTTCAGATGTCAGTTTTACATAAATTCTAAATCATAAACATCTTAAAGAATAATAGACGCCTATTTGACATCTAAAAGGAAACGTCCTATAGACGTATTGCAGATGAGCAAACAATCTAAAAACTACGTCTTGGAGATGTAAATGCAGACATCAAATAGACATCTCCGAGATGTACATGTGCTATTAGAGTTCTGGCAGGTCACATTAGTCAAGCTCACGTCAGCTGACTATCAGCTGATCCACGTCTACCTATAGGGATGCGACACCTATCACAGCACTCATATATAAGGTCCTTCAGTATTACCACCAGCTTGGCGTTTCTCAACAGCTAATTAAATGGCGAATTCGGCAGGCAAAACACCATCATCGCTAGGAATTGGGCATTTAGCGAGTGGACTTCGTTTCCCCAATGGACTCACCTCCGTTTCATTCAAGTCGTTAACTTGAACACGTGAATTCACCACGTTGATCATAAGCTGCCTGATTCGGAAGTGACTGAGTTAGCATTACTTCACGCTTCGCTGCATTATTGACATGGACTCCACAAGTTATGTGACCGACTCAAGAACAAGTCCAGATGGGAACTTCATCCCCAAGAAGGATATCATCAAGCACCCTCGTCACAGCTGCTGTTTCACTCTCTCGAATGTCTTCACAAGCTAAGTTTCTTTTTAATGCTCTCAGTATTGGCAACATGCATGTTGCTAAGGCTATCCGCGTTGCTTAGGCTCATTTAGTTGTTTAGTTGGCAAAGTGCGGTACTATCTGTGTTACTGGCAACACGCTTGTCGCTGAATTAACATGTCTCAACATTATTTTTCACTGATAAAATTGGCACTACCCCGCACAAGCTGTTGTAACGTGCATTAAACCGGGAGTGATAGCTCTGGTGAGCCTTAAGTAAGGGACCGAGGGGTAAGTAAGTTTTCTCGCATTGATCATAAGTGCCTGATTCGGAAGTAGCATTGCTTCACGCATTGCTATTATTGATATGGAGTCCATGAGTTAAAGACTGACTAAGCTATCTGTTTGTTATTGGTAGCAGCTTGTACCTAAGCTATCTGGTTGTTATTGGTAGCAGCTAAGCTATCTGGTTGTTATTGGAAGCACCCTTGTACCTAAGCTATCTGGTTGTTACTGGAAGCACGCTTGTACCTAAGCTATCTGGTTGTTATTGGAAGCACGCTTGTACCTAAGCTATCTGGTTGTTATTGGAAGCACCCTTGTACCTAAGATATCTGGTTGTTAGGTACAAGCGTGCTTCCAATAACAACCAGATATCTTAGGTACAAGGGTGCTTCCAATAACAACCAGATAGCTTAGGTACAAGCGTGCTTCCAATAAGCTATCTGGTTGTTATTGGAAGCACGCTTGTACCTAAGCTATCTGGTTGTTATTGGTAGCACGCTGGTACCTAAGCTATCTGGCCGTTATTGGTAGCACGCTTGTACCTATGCTATCTGGTTGTTATTGGTAGCAGCTTGTACCTAAGCTATCTGGCTGTTATTGGTAGCACACTTGTACCTATGCTATCTGGTTGTTATTGGTAGCAGCTTGTACCTAAGCTATCTGGTTGTTATTGGAAGCACCCTTGTACCTAAGCTATCTGGCTGTTATTGGAAGCACCCTTGTACCTAAGCTATCTGGTTGTTATTGGTAGCAGCTTGTACCTAAGCTATCTGGCTGTTATTGGTAGCATGCTTGTACCTATGCTATCTGGTTGTTATTGGTAGCAGCTTGTACCTAAGCTATCTGGTTGTTATTGGTTGCAGCTAAGCTAACTGGTTGTTATTGGAAGCACCCTTGTACCTAAGCTATCTGGTTGTTATTGGAAGCACGCTTGTACCTAAGCTATCTGGTTGTTATTGGAAGCACGCTTGTACCTAAGCTATCTGGTTGTTATTGGAAGCACCCTTGTACCTAAGCTATCTGGTTGTTATTGGAAGCACGCTTGTACATAATGTTACGGAGCTGACGAGACGAGAGCCGTGCGGATCCATGTGCAAGGCTTTATAGTGAAACATGGTCAAAACACAGGCAGGGTCGGACCATGGCAAACAGGTATAACACAGGAAAGACAAAGAGTAGTCCTAGGGCAAGCGTGGGTCTTCGATCGGCGAACAATATCCAACAGGGCAAGGCAGAGAGATAATCCAGATACACGCGGTAGTCCAAGAGAGGTGCAAACACAGTCTGAAATGGCAAGGCAAGGGTTAATCCAAACAGACGATAAATCCAGGGCAGGCTGCTGACAGACGAGACGAGATAAACCAGGCAAGGATCAGGAAACACGAGAAAACAGGCAAGGCAAAACTAGACTATGAACTAGAAACTAGAACTGGGAACTGGCTCCGTAGAGTAGCTATCACTAGGTGAGCGATAAGTGCTATACAATACTCGGCCATGACACTGAGGAAGTCCATGACTTATGTAGTGTGTGTGATAATGTAATGAGTCTCAGGTGTGAGCTTGTGATTAGGGTGAAATGTATTGTGGGAACTGAAGTCCAGTGTGAGTGTAATAGCCTGTGTAGTGAAAGTCAATATGATGGACGGGTGACCTCTGGTGGAGAGTGAACAGAAGGGCAGGCACAGGATTCGTAACATAGCGCCCCCCCCCCAAGGAGCGGCTTCCAGACGCTCCTATACAATCCAGGAGGGCGGTAGAGCGGAGGCGGGACAGGGCACCAAGGCGGAGCAGACGGGACAGGAGCCCACCAGGGCAGCGCAGACAGAACTGGAGCCCACCAGGGCGGAGCAGATGGGACAGGAGCCCACCAGGGCGGAGCAGATGGGACAGGAGCCCACCAGGGCGGAGCAGACGGGACAGGAGCAGAAGACCACCAGAGCTAGACAGCAGACCACCACGGCGGAGCAGATGGAACAGGTGGAGCAGAAGACCACCAGAGCGGGGCAGACAGACCTGAAGACCATGGCAGGGACTGGGACCTAGGGAACACAGAGACACAAGGAGGAGAAAGAACATGCACAGACACAAGGACCGAGGTAGGAAACATGAAAAGTTCATAAATGGTTTCACTGGTGGCAACTGAACGGGCAGACAATGCAGTAAATAAAGCTGGGTAGACAGACAGTTCACATACATTAGGGGAAACAGAGTAAGCAGACAGTTCATTAATGGTCTCTATGGCAGTGACAGGGTTAACAGGACAGATATGGAGTGCATTATTAGTTTCGGGGCTCATGACAGGCAGGTTTAAGGGTTCAAAGGCGGGTTTTAGGGTTGTAACAGACAAGGCTGAGTGTTCCGAGGCAGCCTCTTTGGTAGGGTCGGGACAGGACAAGAGTTCATAATTGGCCTCCATAGCCGTGACTGGACAGGACAAGAGTTCACAGACGGACTTCATAGCCATTACAGGGCAGGAAGAGAGTTCACAGACGGCCTTCATAGCCGTGACAGGGCAGGGCGAGAGTTCACAGATGGCCTCCTTAGCCGTGACAGGACAAGGCAAGAGCTCACAGATGGCCTCCTTAGCCGTGACAGGACAGGGCGAGAATTCACAGGTGGATACCACTGACACCTCCAGAGATTCTGCAGCAGATGCCGCCACCTCCGGAGGTTCTACAGTGGTACCATAGGGAACGAGAGAGAGTTCTTTGCTGGGCGCCACCACTGCACAAGAATCTGAAATAGGCAACAACACCTCTGGAGACACAGCAGCGAGCAACACTACCCCAAGAGATTCTGCAGCATCAGCCGCCACCTCTGGAGACATCACATTGGACGCCGCCACCTTGAGCAGTTCTGTGGTGGTGTACGCAGCCCAAACGCAACATAAAGTGATTCCCATCATGGGAAGCGCTGCAGACAGGGGACTCAGTTCAGGGACAGGAGGGCTAGAGTGAGTGGGTTTGGGGATACCAGCTGCGCGTGCAGACACCAGCGGTGCATCCCTCACACTGGATACCAGAATAGAATACCGAAGAACTGACCTTGAATATCTGGGTGTGGCAGACAGAATGTGACATAACTCTGGATGATCAGCTGTGAAGTGACGAGACTCTGGACGAGCAGCTGTGACGTGACAAGACTCTGGACGAGCAGCTGAGACGAGATGAGAGCCTGGCAGATCAGCCGAGACGTAACGTGACTCTGGATGATCAGCGGTGACGTGAAGAGACTCTGGAAGGTCAGCTGAGACGTGACTAGGCTTTGGCAGATCAGCTGAGACGTGACGAGACTCTGGTAGATTAGTGGAGATGTGACGAGACTCTGGTAGATCAGCTGAGACGTGACGAGGCTTTGGCAGATCAGCTGAGACGTGACGAGACTCTGGCAGATCAATGGTGACTTGGCTTGATTCATGACGAGCAACTGTGACTTGGTTTGACTCACGATGATCAACTGTGACTTGGCTTGGCTCATAAAGATCAACTGTGACTTGACTTGGCTCTTTAAGAACAACTGTGGCTTGACTTGGCTCTTTAAGATTAACTGTGACTTGTCTTGGCTCATAAAGATCAACTGTGACTTGACTTTGCTCTTCAGCATTATCTGGGACTTGACTTGGCTCTTTAAGAACAACTGTGAATTGACTTGACTCATGACAGGCAGCAATAACATGACGGGGTGTTGTTGTGGCCGCCATTTTGTGAGCGTACTCTAGCGTGGCTGTGATCACACAGTTGAGTGCAGTGTCGCGTTCCTCTTCTGCGACACCCACAGTAAACAAAGAGCCAACTGACAGTAAACCAAAGTCCAAAAAATCACTTAAAGACGAACGGGGACCCTCATGAATTAGTCGCCATTTAAGCGGCTGGTTAATGCCCTCGCAGAAAAAGTCTATCAGGACACAGTCTGGTAAATCAGAAAAATAAGCGAGGTCTAAATATTCCTGTACGTAGTCCTCGAGCGATCGCGTGCCCTGCGCAAGGGTTAATAACAGTTTTGCAGTGTCCGTACCTGGCCAATGTCCACTTGAAAAGCCGCTGGATCCTTGTGTGGCCGAGTATTCTGTAACGGGGCTGATGAGACGTGAGACGTGCGGATCCATGTGCAAAGGCTTTATAGTGAAACATGGTCAAAACACAGGCAGGGTCGGACAATGGCAAACAGGTATAACACAGGCAAGACAAAGAGTAGTCCTAGGGCAAGCGTGGGTCTTTGATCGGCGAACAATATCCAACAGGGCAAGGCAGAGAGATAATCCAGATACACGAGCGGTAGTCCAAGAGAGGTGCAAACACAGTCCGAAACGGCAAGGCAAGGGTTAATCCAAACAGACGATAAATCCAGGGCAGGCTGCTGACAGACGAGACGAGATAAACCAGGCAAGGATCAGGAAACACGAGAAAACAGGCAAGGCAAAACTAGACTATGAACTAGAAACTAGAACTGGCTCCGTAGACACTGACACTGAGGAAGTCCATGACTTATGTAGTGTGTGTGATAATGTAATGAGTCTCAGGTGTGAGCGTGTGATTAGGGTGAAATGTATTGTGGGAACTGAAGTCCAGTGTGAGTGTAATAGCCTATGTAGTGAAAGTCAATATGATGGACGGATGACCTCTGGTGGAGAGTGAACAGAAGGGCAGGCACAGAATTCGTAACACCTAAGCTATCTGGTTGTTATTGGGAGCATGCTTGTTCCTAAGCTGTCTAGTGGTTATTGGTAGTAGGGCTGCACGATTATGAAAAAAATCATAATTGTCGATTATTTGCTTGAAATTGTAATTACGATTATTAATTACGATTAACACAATTTACATTGAATGATGTTTATACCATTGTTTGAAGCAACTGCATGTCATATTTTTATATGAAAATAAACAAGCTGAAAACATTTAAACGGAAAACTTTTATTGCTTTTCTATAGTATTAAGCCTCAAATGTGAACTATTCATTGGATTGGTTTCTTCTTTAAATTATAAAAAACATGCATGGTATTATAATGTTAAACTAAAACTATAATTAAAAAAATGGAAAAACCCTTAAGAGAACCTGTAGAAAGAAAAAAAAAAAAACATCTTAAGCACTCAGAATAACATAAGTGGAACGATTATGGCCTTTTTGAACGACAGGCCCGGTTCTACGGGGGTGCTTGAGGATGCTAAGCACCCTCAAACGAAATCAAAATCACCCTCAGTTAAAGCTGTAATAACGGAATTTTATTGCAGATTTGGCAAACTATCCAACGCATTATGGTTTGCGCTCTTTCTATTTCAAAATATTTTTGCAGCGTTGAGCATTGTATCCAACCACAGACATATCTGTTGATTTCTTGAACCTAAGAGCAAATCAGAGGCATTTAAGATAGATTCCACTACCGCTTAAATTACCAGTTTTTGTTCAGGTGTTATGTTCCGTACGAATAATCTCATTACGTGTAGACGCGATGTAAATAAGAGATTTACTGTGCAGCATAGAGAACTTCATTAATTATAACGTAAGTTTGTGAGATCGCGATGAACTAAGATGAATGACAGCCTTTTAGTGATTAGAAAGGGAGCCTATAGCCTATGTTTGACCCGTGCTGGCAAATGAGCCGGTCATTTTTAAAAAATGATTTCTTTTTATTTTCACATTCTCCATCAAAATGATATATGATTGGTTGGAATCGGACAAAAAATGACTGAGCAAATGATGAGTTTGAAGGCGATTGAGTCAGCAGAGTTGATTCTGAGAAATATCGAGTTTTAAATTTTCTGAAGATTCCAAAGCAAAATCACCAAGCAACGTTGCATATTTCCCTCCTATTCTTTTCTTTAAAATAATTACTATATTATTATTATTAGTATAGCTATTTTTAATTGTATCGTTATTATTAAAACAAGAACAAAAATCAAATAAACAGTAATTTAATCAAGAGCAACCAGTGATTCCGTCTTTTCTTTTAATGTTTGATTAACTTTGAGACAGATCTATATTAAGACGTAATGCACGGATCCAATATAATGTTACACATCAGACTTTCCCCCAACCATTAACTAAACGTTCATGTAAGACAACATTATGTTTTGTGTGAATCTTGCCAAGCCATATTTCGCAATAATATGCTTTATAGGGAGATCGCGCGCTCTCTGAAAGGCACGTCTTATGTGCGCTTTGCGAATGTCAGTCAGCGGTGCGATCCTTTTGTTTTCATCAGCATGGGTTTAAAAATCACATTTCACTGGTTTGGACTCATGTCATGGAGAATTCGATATAAATATTCACAAAGCTGGAATGCTGTGCTTTGCAACAATAGACCTCCTCCTGGTGAGAAGCAGCAGCAGTTGTCCAGAAGTGAGCAGAGAAAAAGGTACTCCTCTCAGAAAACATACAAATAAAGTTCATTTTAGATGTTTAATTACTATTTGGAGCATTGGGATCGCTAGAAGAGGGTTTAATTAACTAAATTTTGTGAAAACCTCAATCGATCAAAACTTTTGACCTTATTCACTTTTTTTCTTTTTTCTTTTTTTTTTTTTTCCTAGCTCAAAATTAGACCGTGCGCATTCCGACTCATTTAGCCAGCACGTGTTATATATATATATATATATATATATATATATATATATATATATATATATATATATATATGTGTATATATATATGTATATGTATATATGTGTGTGTGTATATATATATATATATATATATGTATGTATGTATGTGTGTATGTGTGTGTGTGTATGTGTGTTAGAGCACCCTCACTAATTTAAGAAGGACCCTCAGCTGGGCCTGTTGAAGGATTACGTAATTGTGGCATCCATAATTGTAATTCCGATTCGAAATTCGATTAATTGTGCTGCCCTAATTGGTAGCACACTTGTTCCTAAGCTGTGTAGTCGTTTTTGGGAGCACGTTTGTTCTTAAGGCTATCAGGTTGTTATTGAGAACATGTTGCTGATTAAGCTTTTCAGGTTTGGCAACATATTCGTTAGGTCATCTGGTTAAGGGCAACGTACATGGCTATGGTTTATGCAAGTTTTGGCAACATTCTTGTTCATTCAGTGGGTAAGGGATACATGCTATTGTTATGGCTTGAGATTTTCGCTGTCATTTTGTGTCTGGGGATATGGCATATGGTTTTGTTTTGGGGGATTATTGCTGCTCTCCTTGTTCTATCCATGCTAGACTGCATGGATGCGCAGGGAGTTCTTGCCCAGAACAGAACCATACCGCCAATCCAAACTGTATGCTAATTGTCAGTATCTTTGACGATAGTGGTCCTGACAGAAATCTAGCGTCAGCATTAGTTCTGGCAGGTCACGTTAGTCAAGCTGGCATCAGCTGACTATCAGCTGATCCATGTCTACCTATAGGGATGTGACACCTATCACAGCACTCATATATGAGGTCCTTCACTATTACCACCAGCTTGGCGTTGCTCAATAGCTAATTACTCACCTCCATCCCAGACTCCTCCTCTTGTCAGGATTCAGCCTTCTGATTCTCCTTTGAATCAGACTAATTTCTAATGTACCTTAAATTATTGAACCTAATAATATCTGCAGTACATTTGTTTTTCTGTTTACCTTGAGGGATTATTGCTGCTCTCCTTGCTCTATCCATGGTAGACTGCATGTATGCGCAGGGAGTTCTTGCCTAGAACAGAACCATACCGCCAATCCAAACTGTATGCTAATTGTCAGTATCTTTGACGATAGTGGTCCTGACAGAAATCTCATTCATAACGGAAATCCTATTTTCAGGTGACTGCATTTTGTCAAGAAGATGAGCACAATTATGAAGCTCCAAACATGCAAAACAAAAAATGTGGCAAAGCAACATGGACTGTAATATTTGAGGATTCTGTGGACAAAGACGCACTTCGTTCTCTGAAACCACTGCAGTCCCCTCCACCGCCACCATCTTTCAAAATTGTGCAGCGAAAGCAACGGGTCATTTGCCTCATCCTTGATGTCTCAGGAAGCATGGGAGTATGTGATAACAGACAACTTCATCTGAAAACAAAGATGCTACCATGACAACCTTTTTCTTGTTACCAGTGCTTTGAATGAGTTTGATAAATAAGTTAAAGGTGTGTTTTACCCATTTTCTAGGGTTCTAGAATTCTTCAACAGCAACAGGCTGCCACACATTTTCTGCGGAACATCGTTGAGTATCAAGCCAGGGTTGGAATTGTAACCTTTAGTACTGAGGCTTCTACTCTGAGACCCTTGACTACTATTGACAGTGAAACCACAAGAGAAAATCTTATCAAATTGTTGCCAAAAGTAGCAGATGGATCAACATACATGTGTAAAGCCCTCAATCTAGGCTTACAGGTGCCATATTAATTGTACTAGTATGCATTTTGTATGTTTGTGATATATGAAGTATTTAGAGTTTGTTCTATGCCAGTGATCCTTTTTCTTCAGGTACTCCGAGAAGACAATGGGGATGCATTAGGAGATGAACTCATTTTTCTGACAGATGGTGAGGCAACGGACAACATTGCTGGTTGTGCTCCATCCGCAGTACATAGTGGTGCCATTATACACACACTAGCTTTTGGTAACAGTGCAGCTCATGCACTGACAGAAATGGCGAACAAAACTGGTAAGTGATATCAGCACGATTAATAACTTACTTTATCTGTCTCAGTGTATATCATATATCACTACATAAGCACCAGTTTAGTATTCAATGCAAAAACATGCCATGTTGACAACAGGGGGAATATTTTTATCACCCAGTGATAAAATCACATCTAACCAGTTAATGGATGCGTTTGCTTCGCTCATATTGTCAACTGGAGATTACACAAAAGAACCAGTTCAGGTTTGTCAAGTGATCCCACAATACATTTATTATTCTGAGAGTGTCATCAGTGTTAACAGTATTTTAACCATATTCATTTTTATCATCCCTTTAGCTAGAGAGTGTTGGAGCAAGAACATCTGATTGGTTCAATGGGACAGTATCAGTGGATCAGACTGTTGGGAACAAAACAAGCTTTGTAGTAATTTATGAAATAAATTTTCCTAGCATTTACATACAGTCACCAAGTGGCTTAATCTACACTCAGACAAATATGAGTCATGATTTATCTCTGAAAACAGTCTTTTTAAAAGTTCCAGGAACTGCAGAGGTATGATAACCTTTATGAACTAGTTATTAATTCAGTTTATAGTTTATTAACGATAAACATGTAAATGTATTATCATATATGGCTACACAAGGCATCTGTTCTAGGAGTTTTAGATAAACATTCAACAACTTTAGACCGAGTTTATCACTCTGTTGATGATTCAGCTGATACACTTACAGCAAACCCTTACTGATCTGCTTATACTATCTTGTGTTTTGTAGCCTGGTGACTGGAAGTACAGCATCCAAACTATAATATTTCAGGCTTTCACTATAACAGTAACAAGTCAAGCAGCACAAACTGATGTTCCTCCTATCATTGTCAAAACCCACATGAACCAGAAGTTCAGTGATGGCACTAAACCCATGATAGTGTTTGCTGAGGTTAGTCAGAATTACAGGCCTGTAATCAAAGCTGATGTTTGGGCTACACTGGAGTCAGAAACTGGGTCTGCACATACATTACAACTGCTGGACAATGGAGCAGGTAAATTAGCCAAAATAAAATATAAATTAAAATAAAATGAAATAGAAAAGTAAAAATAAATAAAGTGTAAGGTACTCTTCCCAATTTTGGCAAATGAATCAGATCAGAATCAGAATCTTTTACAGGAGCTGATGCTATCAAAGATGATGGAATCTATTCCAGATATTTCACAAAGATGGTAAAAGGGAGAAGCAGCTTGAAAGTAAGAGTGAAGAATCAAGATGGACAAGCCAGATTTGCTGTCCTATATGTCCCTGGATGTGTGTTAAATGGTAAACCCTGAGATCCTGAGATATTCATTTTGATGAGATTGATATTGCTCTTATAAATAGTTCATTCCTAAATTAATCACTCGACAGGTTATTACGCCATCTTAAGTGAGGTTCTACAATACGATCAAATCTGTTAAAGGAAACATATAACCAAACTACATTTATTTACATATTATATATTAAAAAATATCATGACAAATAATAATAATAATAATAATGAATTATTTCTAATTACAGAAGTATGTCATCATGCCACAAACTCTTCATGTTTGATAGCATTATAGGTTGTCCCGAATTAACAAATTTTGTCACGTAGACTTCAACAGATATCCTGTGCTCCATAAATAGGAAGCAGTAAACGCTACACTACATGTCAGTCATACAGTTTTGTTCCTGAATGAATCTGTTTCGAACAAAACCTTTGTGTGAATGATTCCGTTACACTTAATTTCAATTGTAGTGCAACTGATCCCTCCAAAGCCTCCAGTTTCTGAAGAACCACTTGAGGTTGAAAACTTCACCAGAACAGACACCGGAGAGAGTTTTGAGGTGAAACTTTCAGGCACAACTCCACCAAATTTCCCTCCAAACAGAATCACAGATCTGAGTGCTGAGATCCAGGAGGACACTGTGCTTCTCAACTGGACAGCTCCTGGTGAAGACCTCGACCAAGGGACAGGTAAGGCTTACAATTACTATACTGATATTTAAAAGGTTTTTCATTTGTTTAACACCTTCGCTGACAAAATAAAAGTTGTTTTAAAGTTACATCATGAAATAATGTCTTGCACTTTAATAGTCTTGCACTGCATGTTTTTTGTTTCCTTAAGCTAAATCCTATGAGATCAGGTGGAGCTTTGACCTTAAAATGCTTCGATTCAACTTCAGCAATGGTCATGCAATCAACACAACTGCTGTCTCACCTCAGAAGGCTGGATCAGTTGAACAGCATTCATTCAATCTCAATATCACAATCCAAAATAGCACCACACTCTTCTTTGCAGTTCAGTCGGAGGACAAACAAAATGCAAAATCTGAAACCTCCAACATTGCTCAAGCTTCAAAGATCATCCTTGCTCCAAAACCTCCAGGAATATCAAACCCGGGCATGAACTTGACAGCTCTTATTATTTCTCTGTGTGTGATAACTATGCTCATGGGCTTTATTTTTGCTGTAGTCGTATATGCAGTGAAACACAGAAAACACTCTTCTCAAAGTGATATGGCATTAATAATCGCAAAAGAATGTCAAATCAATCATAATGCCTAATTTGAACATAACTATGTACATCCAGCAGATTTAGGACGTTTCTTAAAACTTTTTTTTTTTTTTTTATATATATATATATATATATATATATATATATATATATATATATATCTGTTTTGTCTGTCACATAGGATCTGTTGACTGAATATAATTTCATAATTATTCAGTTAGGTGTACAATTGTCCACTGTAATACAAAACAAATCCTGAACTCTCTGTGCCTCAATGATTGATTCTGCTTTCAAGCGCCGCTGGTGGAAGATGACCAGTTTCTAATTAGAAAACAGTAAACTTTGTTGCCTCATGCGATTTCTGCTCCTGCTTGTGGTTGAATAACATTACATTGTGACCATGTTACCTAGTGTAATATCTATTGGTGATCGATTCTCATAGATCTATTTACTTTCTTTTTTTTCCAAATAAATAAATGACCATTTATTAAATGTCCCCGAAATGTCTCCTTTTTACAGCAGTTTCAAAACACTTCTAAAATACACTGCAGTAAGTCACTGCGGTCAAGCCAACAATAGTTTGAAGATACTTGGTCAAGCCACTCAGAAAAAAAGACAGAAAGAAAACTAGCTTTCAGAGTGATTTGCCCAGACCTTTGAGAAAATATAACAAGATGTCTTGTTTTGAGATTTTTGTTGTAATTCTACATTGTTATCCTTATTATTTATTGGTGTCTTTGACAATTGTATGCTTCTTTGAATAATGGTTTTCTATATTTTTCTCACCTTTTAAGTTTTGTTATTGTTTTATGTAGATGTGCTACAGCAGGATTATGAAGAAAAAAAAAAAACACAAAAAGTGTATAGCTACTTTTGCAAAATGCCTCACTTTTGAGAGCTACTCTTTCTACTATTTTGTTTTACTGTACTGGAATGAAAGTTGCTCTTAAAAGCATGGTTATATAATGAGATCTAATGTCTGCTCTGAAAGTGAACACCAATAAAAAAAATAATTCACTATGAAAAACGGATCATTAGTTTATGATGAATAATATTTGTTTGTTTAACATTAACCACAGAGACCTCAACTACTATATCAATCATACTACTGTATTTCCTATTAAACGATATGCAGCAGTTTGGAGATGTGACATTATTCCCCTTCAGAGGGAAAATGATGGGCCTATCTACTCACACCTTGTAGTTGAGAGAGGGACACAGGAATATTTCCTGATCATAAATTTAGGGGTGTACTAATCAGTCTCTGCCAATGGACTAAAACACTGTTTCGGTAGTGACATGAAAATACAGGACACTTTTTTTTTTTTTTACAAAGAAAATATGAAACTTCACTTTTTAAAAGAGTCAAAAAGATACTTTTAAAAACAACAATGGAAAAAAAATACTAAAAATTATTTCAATATTGTTTTCATAAGTTGAAATTTAGGGGTTAGGGTTCGGGACAGCCACCTCTCAATTGAAAGTACCTAATAAATGATGACATATATATATAACTAATTGTTTTAATATTTTAATAATTTTTTACTTTGTACTTACTAATATTTTAAACATTATTGTGGGTTTCAATAGATAATAGAAGGATCTTAGTAAATATCTAAGATTTTAATACTTAAATGCTTTTTAATGTTTTTTGGTTGTGGGACAGCAGTTTGCACCAATTCTGTAGAATGGCCCACATACGGTGAATTTTACATATTATAGTTACTATGGATACATATTGGGGCCATTCTACAGAATTGGTGCAGACTGCTGTCCCACAACCAAAAAAAAAGGATCTTAGTAAACATCTAAGATTTGAATACTTAAATGATCATCCCTCTGGGTTCAGAAACCCACAATAATATTTTAAATATCATAAAAAATATATATCATAAGCAAACTTTTAGTACAGTTATGCAAATTTTTAGTATTTTAGTATGTTTTAGTATGTGGGTAAAAATTCTGTAATGTAATGTGATGTGGTCGCTAACAAAACATTACTTTCACTGAAATTTGTAGTCACGACCAAAACATGAGATATTTTGTCAAAAAATAAAGTATATTGAATTATCAGCTATGTTATTATGGTGTTTGGTTCAATGCATATTCAAACTAATGAATCCTTAACTTTGAAATCACTTTATGCCTATTACAATGAAAGATTGGATTCAAAATACAACAAATCGCATAAGTCACACTTGAAATATTGTTGAAACTGTAATTGTTATTGAATTACCTGTGAAAACTTTTAAATAAAACAACTATATATATATGTATATATATATATATATATATATATATATATATATATATATATATATATATATATATATATATATATATATATATATATATATTCTGAAAATACAATATGAGAAATAACTGCATAATTACTTGAAATGTGTACTTCGAATATACAATTTGCATACATTCAAAATTTGTGGGAAAAGGTTCAAAATTTTTCCAAATCTGACTTTGAGCCAATTCTGTAGAATGGCCTATTGACTTCAGTGCACTAAGTAAAATAGGAAACATAACTAGTTCAAACTGGATAAAACTAGTTCTATGTCTATCAGGCTATACAAATATAAAAGGTCAAAGAAGGTCATAGAAAAGAGCAGTGCAAATGTATTTTCTCCTAACAAAACCTCAACACCATAAGAATAAATCATTCACAGGTACAGATCAGTCTATACAGAAGTTGCCTCCTGCACATACTGTAGGACAGGAAGGATTCATCAAAATTCTTCTGCATCAGCCGAAACGCTGTAAATTCACAGAATGACAGACTGTGAAAAAACATTTAGGTGGTTGTTGATTGTGTTGAAGGTTTTGAATGTTATCAAGACACTGAGAACATCTGTTTACTTCATACTGAGCCTTTTCCCTCTTGATTTCTCATAGAAATATTAACGGATTAACGGTCTGAATTATGTTTCCAATTGGTCAGGAATGATGGGTGTAAAATTATGACTGTCCAATTTGTATTTTAAATGTAACAGAATTTGAGGATTACAAGTGTTGTTTTTCTAGTGTAAATGACTGTCCAGAGCATTAATGAAACTGAGAATTGGTCAAAAAATAATTAAATAAATAAATAAAAAAACAGATCTGTGCATTAAGACTTGCAGTGTAAATGCAGCCATAGTGACCTCGTTACTGCTACATGGTGTATCGGAGTAGAGTTGATTCTCAATTGAATTGTGAATAATGTGTGCACATTTTAATAATGTTCAACATTAAAAGTAATCAAAAGAAACTGGCAAAAAGGTTTTTTTTTTTTTTGGCATTTATTTTCCATTGACAATCAATACTACAAACCTATTATTACTGCAGTGCAATGTGTGATATAGTACACTGCTGTGCCCCAGTAAAATTACTGATAAATCCTAGTTTGAGAATGAAGATTTCAGTATACCTGAGAATGATTCCATGACAATATTTCAGCAATCATATCATGTGTTTTCTGTCCGCTGATGAAAATAACTAGCGATGCCAATGAATCACTCTATTGATCTAATCAGTCAAACAGGTTTGCAAAAATGTCTGAAATTGTTTGTGATATAGTTTGAGTCGTTCAGATACTTTACTCGCGCACTCAGTGGTTTGCAGCCTTGACAGTCAAGTCAAGTCAAGTCACCTTTATTTATATAGCGCTTTTAACAATACAGATTGTGTCAAAGCACTTAACAGTATCAAATTGGAGGATAGAGTGTCAGTAATGTATAATAATAAGATTAAACACTCAATTTTCAGTAAAGGCATTTCATTAGTGAATTCAGAGATGTCATTGTCTAGCTCAGTTTAGTTTAAATAGTATCTATGAAATCAAATTGATGATAATCGCTAGAAATTAAGTGTCCCCAACTGAGCAAGCCAGAGGCGACAGCGGCAAGGAATCAAAACTCCCTCTGTGACAGAATGGAGAAAAAAATCTTGGGAGAAACCAGGCTCAGTCGGGGGGCCAGTTCTCCTCTGGCCAAGATATTATTGTTTATTTATTTTTTTACTTATTGTTTTAATTCAATTTTAAATGTATAAATGTATTATATTTCTATTTTTATATTGTTGCAATTTCTAACAATAATAGAATTATGTAGTTAGGTATTTTATTATAGTTTTTAGTTATTTTGTTTTATTTTTTAGTTTTATTGTATTTAAGTCGAGGTCTTCACTGGGGATATGTCCCCGGGGCTCATTTGAATAATAGAAGTGTATTAGTGTGTTATGTGTAAGCCAGGTTAAAGAAATGTGTCTTTAATCTAGATTTAAACTGACAGAGTGTGTCTGCCTCCCGAACAGTGTTAGGTAGATTGTTCCAGAGTTTGGGCGCTAAATAGGAAAAGGATCTGCCGCCCACAGTCGATTTTGATATTCTAGGTATTATCAAATGGCCAGAGTTTTGAGAACGCAACGGACGTGGAGGACTATAATGTGATAAGAGCTCGCTCAAGTACTGAGGAGCTAAGCCATTCAGGGCTTTATAATTAATTAACAAGATTTTAAAATCTATCCGATGTTTGATAGGGAGCCAGTGCAGTGTTGACAGAACCGGGCTAATATGGTCATACTTCCTGGTTCTAGTAAGGACTCTAGCTGCTGCATTTTGGACCAACTGTAGTTTATTGATCAAGCGTGCAGAACAACCACCCAGTAAAGCATTACAATAGTCTAACCTTGAGGTCATAAACGCATGAATTAACATTTCTGCATTTGACGTTAGTAGTTGTTAAGGAGTACACTATGACAAAAATAATTTATGACCCTTGATTTATGGCTTTTCCCCTCCCCCACGCGGCCCACCCACATTGCGACCACCCACGTCGTGTTGACGCCTGTGACCCGTTAATAAGTTTCAGATGCGGAAATCGGTCAAGCGTGAAATTCCGACATCATCTGGGGATGAGATATGTTTTTTGTACGTGTCCGTCCAGTGACAGAAGATAAAATGAAGTCCTGAGGAATGTTTTTGAAGATTTTATGCTCATCCGGGGGGTTTGTCCATCTGCAGACCATGTGCGCATGGGAAGCATCAGGTTGCGTTCCAAGGCACGCTCTCTCTCTCTCCCTCTCTTTCTGTATGGGGGCTGTGAGAAAAAGATATTGGATTTAATAAGGACATTAACAGAATAAATAAACAATTTTAACAGAACATGGGAGCATATCACAATATGCGTATCCACACATATATTCTGTTGGTTGTATAAAAATAATTTAAATAACACTCCTAATAATGAAATGGGGAAAAAACAATAAATATAGAAATAAAGTCCCTTACACTTTTCCTTGTACTAGCATGACCATTCTTCAAATGAGAGGTTTACAAAAACTGTGCTTAGTTTAAGTTGGAGGAAGAAATTTTTCTTTGAGATCCTCTGTCTCTCTTTCTCCCCCTCACCCTCTCCGTATCGATCTCCCCCTCGTCCTCTCTCTCTCTCTCTCTCTCTCTCTCTCTCACACGCATGTGTGCGCATTCAATCGTCCCGAGTCGTATTCTCTTCTATTAAATGACAATAAATAAATAAATTATGTGATTACACACAATATAAAACAATGCAAAACATGTACACTAGTTTTAGGTAACAAAAAATTTTGTAATGAGGAGCCGGCGCCGTCAAAATAAGAAAAGGGGAAACAATATATATTTTAATAGGCCAAACAATAAGGGCTACTGGGGCCCTGACATGTCCGGTCATGTTTTATGGAGGCTTAAAATAAAAGTGTCTACATTATATTTAGAACCTTTAATATTTATATTTACATTATATTAATGATTTTTAAACAGTATCATCCCCAAAACCTTCCCATCACAGTAAACTTTTGACATTTTATATTTTCATAAACATCATTTAGTATAATTTAATTAAAAAAAGCTCATTTATTTTATTTTTTTAATATAATTTTAAAAAGTTATGCTCATGGGTACAATCATTTGGAGTATTACTATACTCTAGATGATCCATGACACTCCATAGACAAAATGATTTTTTACTGTACACCTACCAAAAATCTGCATACTACCATTTTTTAATAAAATATTGTTTTTAAGCGATCTGAATTATGAGGACTCAAGAAGTTTAATCATAAACCACATTGTCATATCAGTGTAATACCTATGTCATTATACAATTTTGTATCATGATAAGTCATATAAACAAGCCCGCACATAAACATTTCAAAAGCTAAATATATAATTATATAAGTCATAGTAACAAACATGTTACTAAAGCAAAACATTTATCATACATTTTTAAAAAGTATTCAACATTCATTTAAGTTTATTGAACTTATAAAACACATAATACTCTTCTTTTAAAGAAGGTGGTAAAAAAACTGTGATTATATATAACATACTGTATTCTGGGGGCAATGATGTTCATACCTCGAATGAAATGTTTACAAAATGTAGCTAAGTTGGGAAATTAAGTCCTGCTTTGAGCTCTTCTCACTCACAGCGGACAGAAATGGCAGGAGCGGTGGGGGCCAGCTCACAAACAAACACACACACACACACACATGCACATGCACACGCGCACACACACACACACACACACACACACACACACACACACGTTGGTTTTTATGTTTTCTGGGGGTGTTCCATAGTCGTAATGATTGTCTACTGTACAAATCGTACACCTACCATCACACAAAAATAAATAAATAAAAATAATCTGCATACAACCATTTTTAATAAAATATTGTTTGGAAGTTATTTTGAATATGATGACTATGAAATTTTATTATAAATACATTGACATTGTTATATCAGTGTAATACCCATGTCATTATTAAAATTTGTGTTCTGTTAAATTATATAAACAATTACACACATACACATTCATGCTGCTGGCATATTATTGTAACCCAGCATATGCAGTACAGTATAATCAGACTTTGGCCATTAATATGTTTTAAGATACTGAAAAAACTTCTTCAACCACAAAACTCCCAAGAACCCAGAGAATTATATATCATAGTAACAAACATGTTACTAAAGCAAACCATTTATCATACATTTTAAACACGTATTCAACATTTAAGTTTACTGTCCTTATAAAACACATCATTCTCTTCTTTTAAAGAAGGTGGCAGCATATAAAACTGTTATTATATATAATACGCTGTATAAAATAAACATTTAATATAGTTTTTGGTCGCAATAAATATGTAAATG
Organism: Spinibarbus caldwelli; assembly: GCA_039654775.1. Classification (NCBI taxonomy): domain Eukaryota; kingdom Metazoa; phylum Chordata; class Actinopteri; order Cypriniformes; family Cyprinidae; genus Spinibarbus; species Spinibarbus caldwelli. The sequence goes on along the minus strand of CM077253.1, from coordinate 19,727,721 downwards.
ATGCCTTACATTTTTCAGAGTGCTTAGAGGTGGATCTTCATGCAATTCATTCCACGTATGAAATATTCCCCAAAAAAGTTTAAGTTATAAACAATATTAAATATAAACAAAACTCGCAGCTCCTCTTTGGGGTAATCTCCAATGTGAAATGAATGTTTCAGACCCTCACAGAGAAGGGATGGTGAGGGTCGAGTTACAGACCAGATGATCTGAGATGTTATTCTGTTGAATTTTTTTTTTTTCTCTCTCTCTAAGTGAATGTTATGGCCGTGTTAATAATGATTTCAAAGCCTAATCTTAAGACTTTAAATAAACATTTGGTAGAATCCTGTGGTTTTTGCTTAAATTTCAACTAAAGTATAATTTATTTTGATTTATTCCACATCAAACACTTCAGCATCTTTAAAAGGTTCTTATTTTAAGTATCATCTCCAATGTTTTAATCCCCTCACACATGCGATAAAACATTTCGCCAAAGTCTTTCTGTATGTTTTAAAAAAATAAACTAGCAATATTTTAAAAAGCTTCCATATGTGAAGGCGTCTTGGTGTTTGTCACAGCGATGACGTATCTTCCGTCAAATGTGGAGCCGGTGATTCCTTATTTAAGTTTTATCTTCTAGAAAATTTTATTTTTAATTTATTTCAAGGCATATTACTGCTTAAAATGCGAAATAATAATAATAAAAAAAGTGACCATATCTTATTGTATTACTAGGGTGAGCCTGTAGCTATGGTCTAGTTCTACACTTATATAGTTGTCTATGGTTGTACTTTTCTGAATGCTCTTTATCAGTAGGGTGAAAAATACCCATAGCTGAAAATATACTATTGGTTGTCTACTCAGAAATATATGTAGACAGACCATATGACGATGTAACATCTTGCCTGATGGTGACGTGATCAGTCTTTGAAGAGATATTTTATGACTTTTGCAGACACCAACCCTTTTACCCATAACGTTACGGTTCATTTAAAATGTTTGTTTAAACAACAACTTATCGAGCATAAGGTTGCTTACAGATACGAGAAAAGACTTTCAAAAAACGTCCATGTCATCATGATGCACATTTTTCGAATTTCTGCTGAGTCGTAAACCGCGCTCGAATGAAACATCAACATGCGAGGAGCATCTTCTGTGGCTCAATGGTATCCTGAGAATATTTAACTGAGCTTAAAAAGTAAAGATTATGCTAAATGAAAAAGCCTACACATCTCCCCACCACAACAGACTTCCGATGTCCTGTCCGAATACCTACACCGTTAAAACCTATATACAATATGTATTAAACATATGCTTTTGTTGTTAAGACTTCTTCTTATTATTAATGGGAATACTTTTAAGTTTTAAGGGTTCACAGGTCTCATAGATCTATATTATTCTCATTTATTTATTTATTACTTTTATTTTTACAAAGATTTAAATTCAATTCCTACTAATCATAAGGCCAAACATGATATTACAAAATAATCATGTTGACAAATGTGGTTGTTGCAGTGATTTTAAAAATTGGATTATTTTAAAAATAATCCATACAGACCTTCACACCCAACACAAACACACACACACACACACACACACACACACACAAACACACACACACACACACACACACCTACCCACCCACTCACCCACACACACACACACACACAAACACAAACACACACACACACACACACACACACACACACACACACACACACACACAATGATGTCATTCGGCATATGCAAGCTAGTTTTCAAACTTTTTCCCCAAAATCAATTATTTCTATAATACTTGCTAATTTTAAAGCATAAACTTACTTTAAAGTTTGAATAAAAGATTACCAAATGTAGTTTCATACCCGTTGTGTTCTAACAAAGTCATTAATCGGTTCTTTTTGTTTTATAAGATTTACTTTTATTACTGCACAAAGATTCATGATACTTTTATAAGTTGTATTTTTAAAATACAACTAAACCAGATAAAAGATTATTCTTTCTTTTTGACAAACCTACATTTAAAGTATTTGATCTTAAAATTATTTGCTCTTGTTTTCTAAGTTCGAATAGATGAACCTTCTTAACCGGACAAAGAAAATATATTTTACATTCATTCATCATATTTTATTCAATATTTTTGCACAAGTATCGTGACTTCATGCTCTTTTTAAGGGACTTGTCTAATACTTTTTCTAATGCATCAGAATGTGGATTTTTCACCATCCAACACAAATTTAAAGAGTTGTAACAGCTGAGCTCGTTTCATCTGTTTATTACTATTTCTTAGGCTATTATTATTTTTGACTCACATATAGAATAATTATGGAAACCTTATCGTCCATGGTTTCCCCCCTATACAGACCCCAAATATAATATCCGTGCAAGTTCTATGGGGCCTCAGTTTTAAATTCAAAAGACCGTCTCGGTTACGTACGTAACCCTCGTTCCCTGAAGGAGGGAACGGAGACATCACGTCGGATGACCGACGAAATTGGGATCTCGCCAGAGAGACCAATCCACTTCGAGTGTAACTAAACGAGCCAATGGACATTGACATGAGATTATTGCATTCAGCTGCCGCTGATCACAGCGTGAGCATAAGAGGCAGCTGGTGCACCGCATCAATTCATGCTTTCGCTGAGGAGCCGAGCCTGTGACCCAGCAGCTCAGCGGTAGTACAGCGACTATGGCGACGGGACGTGACGTCTCCATTCCCTCCTTCAGGGAACGAGGGTTACATACGTAACCGAGACGTTCCCCTTTCAGTCGGTCACTCCGAGTCACGTCGTATGACCGACGAAATTGGGATCCCTACCAAAGCACCACAGGTGCTGCCCCTTCCAGTGCCCTGTGTAGGCCTCCTGATTCTTCCTATAAGGCAGACGATAGGACCGGGCTCTACACAGAGAAGGTCAACTACTGTTGTTCCTTGAGAAACCCAAACAGTAGGACTAGGATAACACTGGGAAGCGTGACCTTCCACTTGGAAGAGGCACACTGCGGAGTCACCTCCTCCCAGAGGGGGTTAAGTGACATTCAGACATGTGAAGTAACCCCGTAGGGCCTTATTGCACATGGAAGTCTCTGAGATGGCTCAGGCTGCATCATTAGAGATGGCAGAACGTGGTCTGCCAGGGGAAACACGGCTCTAATAAGCATACCGTGGAATACACATATGGGATCCTGGCAGGGTCTCTCATATGGGCACTAGCCTCGCACCAGATTTCAAGAATTCATTGGCTGAAGGCCTGGCGCCGGACGCTCCGCCGCGTCCGGACGCTGGAGTGCTGGAGGACTCAACAGGGTTTGCCTGGTTAAGGAACTCTCTGGAGAATTAGGCGTAAGGACGCCGCAAGCTGACTCTGAGCCGGCCCTCTCAGTGCCACTACCCGTTTGAGGTGAGAACACAGGAGGAAACCGGTTCGACACGTAGGCTATAAAACCTAGCGAACGTGTTGGAAGTCGCCCAACCCACAGCTCTACAGATGTCTGCTAGCGAGGCACCATGAGCCAGCGCCCAGGACAATACGACACCCAAGTGGAGTGAGCACGCAACCTGAGCGGGCAGGGCACACCTTGTGCTTCGTAAGCCAAGGTGATGGCATCCACTATCCAGTGGACCATCCTCTGCTTGGAGACAGCCTTCCCCTTCTGCTGTCCTCCGTAACAAACAAAGAGCTGTTCTGAGGTCCTGAAGCTCTGAGTTCTATCCACGTACTGATGCAGTGCGCGTACAGGACAGAGCAAAGCTAGGGCTGGGTCTGCCTCCTCCAGGGGCAGCGCTTGCAGGTTCACTACCTGGTCCCTGAAGGGAGTGGTGGGAACCTTGGGCACATAGCCGGGCCGGGGCCTCAGTGTTGCACTGGAGTCGGCCGGCCCAAACTCAAGGCACGACTCGTCGACCGAAAATGCCTGCAGGTCCCCCACCCTCTTGATTGAGGCCAACGCAGTCATGATTAGGGTTTTCATAGAAAGAAACTTCAACTCGACTGACTGCAATGGCTTAAAGGGGGCAGTTTGTAGGGCTCTTAGCACCAATGCCAAATCCTAAGAGGGAAGGGAGGGAGGCCTCGGAGGATTTAACCTCCTGGCCCCCCTAAGAAACCTGACGACCAGATCGTGCTTCCCCACCGACCTCCCCTCTATGGGGTCGTGGTGGGCAGAAATAGCAGCAACATACACCTTAAGGGTGGAGGGGGACAGCCTACGTTCCCACCCTTGTTGCAAAAAGGAAAGCACGGCTCTGATCGAACATCTCCGGGGGTCCTCATGGTAAGAAGAACACCATTCGATGAACAGGTTCCACTTCAGCTCATAGGCCCGTCTTGTGGACGGTGCTTGTGCTGAAGCGATAGTGAGCGCTACCTCCTGGGGCAGGTCACCTAGAACCTCCGCGTCCCATCTAGGGACCACACATGGAGTTTCCACAAGTCTGGACGCGGGTGCCAGAGGGTGATGCCAAGGTGATGGCATCCACTATCCAGTGGACCATCCTCTGCTTGGAGACAGCCTTCCCCTTCTGCTGTCCTCCGTAACAGACAAAGAGCTGTTCTGAGGTCCTGAAGCTCTGAGTTCTATCCACGTACTGACGCAGTGCGTGTACAGGACAGAGCAAAGCTAGGGCTGGGTCTGCCTCCTCCAGGGGCAGCGCTTGCAGGTTCACTACCTGGTCCCTGAAGGGAGTGGTAGGAACCTTGGGCACATAGCCGGGCCGGGGCCTCAGTGTTGCACTGGAGTCGGCCGGCCCAAACTCAAGGCACGACTCGTCGACCGAAAATGCCTGCAGGTCCCCCACCCTCTTGATTAAGGCCAACGCAGTCATGATTAGGGTTTTCATAGAAAGAAACTTCAACTCGACTGACTGCAATGGCTCAAAGGGGGCAGTTTGTAGGGCTCTTAGCACCAATGCCAAATCCTAAGAGGGAAGGGAGGGAGGCCTCGGAGGATTTAACCTCCTGGCCCCCCTAAGAAACCTGACGACCAGATCGTGCTTCCCCACCGACCTCCCCTCTATGGGGTCGTGGTAGGCAGAAATAGCAGCAACGTACACCTTAAGGGTGGAGGGGGACAGCCTACGTTCCCACCCTTGTTGCAAAAAGGAAAGCACGGCTCTGATCGAACATCTCCAGGGGTCCTCATGGTAAGAAGAACACCATTCGACGAACAGGTTCCACTTCAACTCATAGGCCCGTCTTGTGGACGGTGCTCGTGCTGAAGCGATAGTGAGCGCTACCTCCTGGGGCAGGTCACCTAGAACCTCCGCGTCCCATCCAGGGACCACACATGGAGTTTCCACAAGTCTGGACGCGGGTGCCAGAGGGCGCCCCGTCTCTGAGAAAGCAGATCTTTCCTCAGAGGAATCGGCCAGGGAGGGGCTGTCGCGAGGAGCATGAGTTCCCAGTAACCAGGACCTGTTGGGCCAATATGGGGCCACTGACAGGACCTGCTCCTCGTCCTCCCTGATCTTGCACAGTGTCTGTGCTAGCAGGCTCACTGGGGGAAACATATGCTTGCGCAAGCCCTGGGGCCAGCTGTGTGCCAGTGCATCCGTGCCGAGCGTTGCCTCGGACAGGGAGTAGAACCACTGGCAGTGGGTGGTTTCTGGAGATGCAAACAGGTCTACCTGAGCAACTCCGAACCGAATCCAAATCAGCTGGACCACCTGGGGATGGAGTCTCCACTCCCCAGGAAGTGCTGCTCGAGACAGCTCATCGGCCGCCTGATTGAACACTCCTGGGATGTGGATGGCATGAAGGGACCTCAGATGCTTCTGACTCCAGAGGAGGAGGTGGAGGGCGAGTTGTGACATGCGACTGGAATGCAAACTGCCTTGCCGGTTGATATACGCAACGGTCGCAGTGTTGTCCGTACGGACGACAACGTCCCTGCCCCGAAGGCGCCCTCTGAGGCGGCGCAGGGCAAGGCGTACTGCCAACAACTCAAGGCAATTGATATGCCAACGCAGAAGGAGGACCGTCCAAATCCCTGATACTGCGTGCCCGTGAATACCACAGCATGCCTGGATACCTGCTCCAGGGGCACTCCTGCCTGAAGGAATGAAGGATCTGACCACGGGCTGAAGGACTTGCGGCAGGCCGGTGTAATCTGAACCCGGTGAGTACCGCGTTTCCACGCCCACCTCGGGATTCGGCCATGGAGCCAGTGCTGAAGCGGTCTCATATGGAGCAGACGAGCGGAACTATGGCTGCAGCTGCAGCCAAATGCCCCAGGAGCCTCTGAAAGATTTTCAGTGGGACCGCTGTCCTGGCTGATAAAGTCTTGAGGCAGTTCAGCACCGACTGAGCACGTTCCTGGGTGAGGCGTGCTGTCTGGTTGACCGAATCCAACTCCATGCTGAGAAAAGAGATCCCTTGCGTTGGCACGAGTTTGCACTTTTCCCAATTGACCCGAAGGCCCAACTGGCTGAGGTGCCTGAGCACCAGGTCCCTGTGTGCGCACAACTCCTCTCGAGAGGTAGTTGAGAATGCGCACACCCCATTCTCTCAGGGGAACAAGGGCCGCCTCTGCGACTTTGGTGAAGACACGAGGCGAAAAGGGACAGCCCGAAGGGCAGGACCTTGTACTGATATGCCCGACCGTCGAACGTGAACCGCAGGAATGGCCTGTGTCGTGGGAGAATAGAACATGAAAGTACGCGTACTTCAAGGCGATCGCTGCAAACCAATCTAGGGGACGGATGCACCCAAAAATGCGTTTCTGCGTCAACATCTTGAACGGCATCTTGTGAAGTGCACGGTTCAAAACTCGCAGATCCAAGATCAGTTGTAACCCACCGCTTTTCTTGGGCACAATGAAGTAAGGGCTGTAAAACCCCGACCTCATATCGGCTGGAGGGACCGGCTCTATTGCATCCTTCGCCAGCAGGACTGCAATTTCCGCGAACAAGACAGGGGCATCAACGGTCTTGACTGAAGTGAACCGGATGCCCCTGAACTTGGGGGGACGCCGGGCGAACTGAATCGCGTAGCCGAGTCTGATGGTCCACAGGAACCACCGAGACGGACTGGGGAGCGCTAGCCAGGCTCCGAGAGACCATACCAGCGGGACCAACAGGGCCACCGACGTGCCAGCGGTGGGGCAGCAAGGTGGAACACAGGGACCGGCCCCGGGGCCTGTGATGGCCTGGCCTGTGATGGCAGGGGGTGGGGTCTAGGTGTGTAGTGTAACACTCACCTGATTTCTCCTCGTGTGGGAGGAGACACAGGAACCCGGCTTGAGGCTTGTGACAGCCCGGCGTGTGACGACTTGAAGCGGGGACTGGAGTGTTACCGCCCTTACCTGGTTCCATGAATGGGCAGGAGGGGTGCTCTTGGGCAACCACCCACTGCCTGCTGGCGAGAGAGGAGGAGGGAAGCGATCCCATGATGCACGGATCACTACTCTCCTCCTCTTGAGACCCAGAGATTGAGGAGACCGCTCTTTATTGATGTTTTGGGTACTGCTGGCTGCTGGGCCAGCGGCGGAACAAATGAAATAAAAGATACTCCACCCGGCCCTCCTCTGGGGGAGGGAGTGGTGCAGTCACCATCTCCCGACGAGCAGTCTCCTCCACCTCTGGGTCGACCATCCCAGGGCCTCTTGCACTTGCACTTGCCGCCAGGTTTGGCGGGGGCCTGGACGGGCTGGGCATCCTGCCTGTGACCGGCTCCACGACGCTGCCTGGTGGAAGGCTGCTGCGGCTGCTGCGGCTGCTGCGGCTGCGCAGGAGCGGGGGCAGCCGCAGGGGGGCGCCCACGGCGACGAGCAGGCTGAGTGGCTGCAGCCGGAGCGGAGCAGCAGGTTTCCTCCGGCGCATGATGTGTTTGCCTCAGTCTGCTTCTGGGCTGCCAAGAACTGCTGGGCAAAGCTCTCAACAGCGTCGCTGAAAGGGCCGGTCTGCGACACGGGAGCATTCAGGAACTGTACCTTCTCCTGCTCCATGCCAGCGAGACACAGCCAGAGATGGCGCTCCTGGACCACTAGCATGGACATCGCACGACCCAGAGACTGTGCGGTCACCTTCGTCGCTCGAAGCTCGAGGTCTGTCACAGCACACAGCTCATGTAGAACCGCCAGGTCGTGACCACCCTCGTGCAGGTCTTTCAGGGCTTTGGCCTGGTGGACCTGCAGTAACGCCATGGTGTGGAGGGTAGAAGCCGCCCCCCACACAGGCTCTATAAGCAATGTCAGTTAGACCTGACGAATACTTACAGGCCCGTAAGGGGAGACACGGGTCACCCCGCAGAGTGGAAGTGGCTGTTGGACACAGTTGCATGGCCACAGATCGCTCCACCTAGAGGACGCCCGCATACCCCAAAGCGGCCCCACCATCGAGGGTGGTGAGAGCGGAGGAACCACAAGATTTGTTTCGGGCAGTGAAAGGTGCCTTCCACGACCTTGTAAGCTCCTCATGCACTTCTGGAAAGAATGGCACCGGAGGGGGGCGCTGAGAACCAGCGCGACCCCCACCAAGAAACCACTCGTCCAGCCTCGAAGGATCGGGACGTGGTGGAGGATTCCACACGAGCCCGACATTCTCGGTGGCCCGGGAAAGCATAGAAATAGAAGAAAAAAAAACGTTGTAAGAATACAGGGGTCTGCACGGTTAGGAAGGAAAAAATTAAAATCCTGGCAAGCAGTGTTCTTTACTGTGAGTGAGAGAAAGAGAGAGTAGCAGTAAAGGAACTAGAGGTCTGCTGCAGGTTACTGAGGAAAAGTGAAGTGTTTTGTTTTGATGTGTGTTTGAAACTGTGTCGGCGCCTGTGTGAAGGACTGAGGTTGTGTGAGAGAACAAATAAATTCCGTATCGGGTGGGCAAGGGCTGCGCACCCCTCCTGGACCGTCACTTAAATGTGGCCTGGTAGAGACGGACGCAGTTCGTGCCGCACCTGAGAGGGATGAATGATTGAATGAGCCCTATAAATAAGGGGACAAAGGATGAAAGAATAAGCCTCGACTAAATAAGAGGACTAGAAGGAGTGAATGTTTTTAGAAAAATAGGGTCAATAAAGATTGAATCCAGATTTATTATAAGATTTTATTTTTGGATGTCTGTGTGAATGGGAAAGAGGAAAATGTTCTGAGAGCAGTACTGTAGAAGGGAGATTAATATAATAAGTTGAAGAAGTACATTAAAAATAATAAGTGCGCACTAACTAAACAAGAAATATAAAATAAGTGAAAAATAGATAAAGAATTATTGTTAAAGATTTTATGCAAAGTAAGGGATCATAAAATAAAGTTGGAAAATTCATAGAGGGCATGAATCAAACAGGAAAAAAAATAATAAATAAATAAAGAACTGGGTTAAAAGATGCAAGTCACTAAATAAAGAATAAGATTAGGGGAAAAGTGGTTAAAAGATAAATTAATTGGAAAAAGAGTGACAAAAAGGTTTATATAAAAATAAATAGAATAAAAAAAAAAATTTCTGACTGAAAGATTGTCGGAGAAGATATGGCTGCTACTCCGGTAGAGATATTAGGATTTAAATATCCTCTGTGTAAAGAGATGATAAACAAAATCTCAGACAAATGGCAAAAGAGGACTAAGAATAAAATGACAAAATGGCCAAAGGAAGGGACGTTTGATGTGGCATTGTGTGAGGAAATGGAAACTCTGATAAAAAAAAAAAAACTATAAAACTAAAAGCGTCAGTAAAAAGAGAGAAAAAAGAGAAGCAAAAAGGGAGAAGGAAAAAGAAGTGATAGCTATGTTTAAAAAAGAAGAAGAAAACGCTTTAAAAAGTATAAAAAAGGCCAGAAAGATACTGAAAGAGGCAGACAGAAAAACAAACGAAAAGGAGATGTTGTTTTCCGAACCACCCCCCTATCTGCCTGTAAATGGAGAGTTCCCAATTCTCAAGGGAAAGGTAGAGGTTAAGGGAGAAATGGACATGGAAGGACAAATAGAGTTGGAAGGAAAAAAGGAACCAGCTGTAAAAACAAAGAGAAGGGAACAGGAAAGGGAAAGTGAAAGATATTAACCTATGGATTGTTATAAACAAGCACGCATAGCCTTAGAAATGATGAAAACAAACCAAGAAGGCAAAACAGAATATGAGGAAGTGTTAGAAAAAATAAAGAGGAAGGATAGAGAAATCGAAGCACAAGTAGAGGCTATGGAAGATGAGATAGAGAAGAAAATTAGAGAATCAGGAAAAAAGATCCAAAAGGTAAATAAATTGGAGAGAGAGAGAAGTTGTTCGAAAGTAGTGAGCAAGTGAATGAAGAAGAGGAGTTATTTGATACAGGAAATTGGGAACAGGGCAGAGAAAAGGGGACACTCAGACCACTGGCTGCACAACTCCCAATTTTAATCAAAGGGGCACAAGGACAATATGTGCCCTGGGCTTCACAAGACCTCGATGGGCTAGTCACTCGCCTCCCAGATATTCATGAGGGTGCTGGAAAATGGATAAGAGTATTTGAAGAAGAGACAATGGGCAAACTTTTAGCTGTGGGGGACATTAAAGCTCTGATGGCTAAAATAATAGGAGGGGCAAAGATGGATGAAATTTTGCAAATAGCCACTCTGGACAGAGCTGTGAACTCTCATAATATGGATGGAATTGTTTTTGATGCATTCCGCCCAGCAGTGTGGCAGGCACTGCGTGCTGAGTACCCGATCAGACTGGACCCTAAATCATTGAAGGGAGAACAGCTGGGAGAAACAGAAAATTCAACCACATTTGTCCAGAGACAGCTGAAAAGATGGAAGCAAGAGACTGAAGGAGATCCAGAGAGAGACCCGTTAATGGCAACATTATTCAGACAAGCTGTGATTGACGCTATGCCACAAGCTGTTAAGAGCAGGCTGGAGGACGTGGTCGGCTTAAACTCTAAAACACACAAAGAGTTCTGTGACCATGTGTCTCATGCAGTGGAGCAACACAGAAAAAATGAACTAAAGCTCAAGAGCCAAGAGAAAGAGCTACAGCGCAAGCTAACTCAATTACAGCTTGAAGAACTGACAAAGAAAAATAAGAGAAAAGTTCAAGCTCCATAAAGAAAGAAGAAGCGGAACAAATGACAATTATGTCTCCAGTAAGCGCTCCACAACCAACTATTCAGCCGAACCTACCTACAGCGGTCCCTCTGAACACACACCCGCTCCATGTACCCATAATTAATGTTTATCCTCAACAGCCAGCACCCATGGGATGGAGAAAAAGACCAATACAGAGAGGCCAAAGAGGAAGAGGCAAACCTTATCCTGGTCCTCCAGGTGTTTGTTGGGCGTGCGAACAGCAATGCAATATGACTGTCCCACCTATCCATGGCAACAGTACCCTCGGGGTGGAAGGGGGGAGCGTTGGCAACAGTCTAATCGAGGTACTGTAGAAGGCCCAGTTAATCCATGGAGAGGTCCAAATCAAGGTTTTTAGGGATGCCCAAAGAATTCTATAGGGGAAAATCAGCTGCCAATGTTAACAACAAAAGCTGATCAAGAGCCTATTATGCAAGTAAAAATAGAGGGTAAAACCACACCCATGATGTTAGACACAGGAGCAATTTTTTCTTGCTTAAACTCAAAATATGCCTCACATCTCCCCTTGTCTGGAAAATTCGCAAAGACAATAGGATTCTCGGGACAAATGTAATTAATTCCAATGATAGCTCCAGTGTGTCTACAGACGAAAAATCAAAGTATAACAATGCCCATTCTTGTATCAAATCAAACTCCTATCAATTTGTTAGGAAGGGATGCATTATGTAGATTGGGGTTACAAATTTGGTGTTCTCCAGAAGGAATATATATTGACGCAATAGGAACAGAAACACAAATGGTAGTTGCAGAGCCAAAAGCAAATGTCTATTGGATAGGACAGATAGAACAAGATGTGAGACAGACAGTGAACAAGTGGGGAAAATTTATTGAAGCACAGATTCCTGAAGCACAGCTAACAAAATCAGAATTTCATTGTACGATGATATATGACCCAGAAAGAGATGAAAAAATAGAACAAAAATGGCAGGAAGAAACAAAGGGACAAAAAGCTGAGATAGTCTCCCAGTATATCATAATAAGTAAACAAGGAGCAGCTTTAAATATTCCTGACAGTGAATTTGTGAAAAAATGGTTTAGTGTGACTGATTCTGTCCCACATATTGCAGTGTATGTAGGAAAGGACTGGGAAGCAAAAGATTTAGGACCAATGATGAAAAAAGCAGGAAAAAGCAATTGGGAACCAACAGATCATCCGTTGATTTTTCATTCAGCTGACAAAAATTACATCAAAATTTTGTGTGCTACCAGTTTGCTGGGAATTCCGCAGGAAGTAGTTATCGGTCAAAAGAAAGTAACTCAGATGACTACAACGTCTGAATTAGTAGACAACACTGAGACCGAAATATTTAGGAAAATGGAGAGTCAGATACCAACTGAATTATGGTCACAACATGACACAGATATAGGATTAATAAAATCAGCTAATCCAGTAAGAGTTCAAATTAAGCCAGACGCACGTTTGCCCAGAAAAACACAATATCCTTTGCGTCCAGAGGCTGAGGCAGGAATAAAAGACACTATTGAAGGTTTAGTAAAAGCAGGAGTTTTAATAGAAACGTCTAGTTACTGTAACACTCCAATTATGCCTATACTTAAAGCAGACAAAAACCGGTGGCGTCTTGTTCATGATCTACGAGCAATCAATGAAATAGTTGAAGATTTGCCAGCTGAGGTACCAAACCCACACACGCTACTGACGAATGTCCCTCCTGATGCCAAATATTTTACAGTGATTGATCTATGTTCGGCCTATTTCAGTGTTCCATTAGCAGAGGAAAGTAGATACCTGTTTGCATTTACCTATGCCGGTAAACAATACAGTTATTCTCGAATTCCTCAAGGATTCAAACACTCGGCCCACATATTTAATCAAGTGCTAAAAGCCGATTTAGAAGATCTTGCGATAGACAGTACGCTAATACAATACATGGATGATTTACTTGTTTGTGCTTCCTCACTAGAACAATGTCACCGAGACTCAATTAAAGTCTTAACAAAATTAGCACAGGGAGGGCACAAAGTGTCCAAAAACAAAATGCAGTATTGTCAGCCTCAAGTTGAATACTTGGGAAGATTGATTGCATTTGGCACTCGAGCTATAGCTCCAACGCAATTAGAAGGCATAAGTAAAACACCTTTGCCTCAGACAGTAAGACAAATGATGACTTTTCTAGGAATGACAGGCTTTAGTTCAGACTGGATTGAAGACTATGCGGTAAAAACAGGACCATTGAGAGAAATTATGAAACAAGTAGGAATACAACATTTAAGCAATCCTTTAAAATGGAACACAGATGCATTACTGGCATTTGAGACGATAAAAAAAGAATTGCAACAAGCCCCTGCTCTAGGAACAGCAAATTATGATAAAATGTTTCATTTGTATGTGGCGAATAAAGCTGATGGTTATGCATCAGCTGTACTGAAGCAAGAAACTTGCAGTGGAAGGAAAAAACAACCTATAGCTTATTACAGCACTAAGTTGGATAATGTAGCCCAGGGATACCCGCCATGTTACCAACAGGGCCTGGCAGCAGTATATTATGCTTTTGAAAAAGCATCCACAATAACTATGGGGTACCCTGTAACTATTTATACTCATCACAAAATTGTGGAATTATTAGAACAAGGAAAATTTGCTCTAACTCAAGCCCGAATTTTGACCTATTCCTTACTGCTTACATATCCAGATGTAACTATTAAGCGATGCCATTCAGTCAATCCAGCTGAATTAATCCCTTTGGCTTTTGAAGGAAAACCCCACGAATGTGTGAATGAGTCTTTGGCATTTACCAGATTACGACCAGATCTGGAATCAACGCCTATCGCTGAAGCAGAGGTCACTTACTTTGTAGATGGTTCTAGCTTTAGAGACCATGAAGGAATTCATACAGGTTATTCGGTGGTAAAAAGAGACAAGAAAGAATTGGTACCTGTGATATCACAGCATTGTATACAACCTTGTTCTGCTCAATTATCTGAATTAAAAGCTCTTACAGCTGCTTGTCAGTTAGCAAAAGGACAAACTGCTAACATTTTCACTGATTCTGCTTATGCTCATGGTGTTTGTCACCTATTCGGAGCAGTGTGGAAACAAAGAGGTTTCAAAAAAAGTGATGGAACTCCCATCCAACATAGTGGACAAATAGGGCAATTAATTTCTGCTATGATGCTACCAAAAAGGTTAGCAATAATCAAATGTCAAGCACATAAAAAGGGAAATGATTACGTCATTAAAGGAAACAATGCAGCAGATTTACAAGCTAAAGAAGCTTCAGGATGTCAAATAGCAATATTAGCACCTGTAGTATTGATAGAACCGCAACCTCAATTGGATGATATAATTCGGATTCAGCAACAAGCAGGCCCCTATGAACAATCAAAGTGGCATCAAAGGGGAGCTAAAAAGGACACAAGAGATCTGGCGTATGCATGAGGGAAACATTGTTGCACCAACTTCACTTTTGAATATTCTTATCACAGATGCGCATGGTTTTGACCATTGCGCAAGTGGGGAAGTGGTAAGAAAAATTAAACAGCAAGGATATTGGTCTCCTTATTTATATGCAACAGTGGATGACTTTTTGTCCACATGTGAAGTTTGTGCCAAGTATAATGTAAGGAAAGGGATAGCGACACCAATAGGGCATATACCAGTACCAGAAGGGCCCTTTAAGCATTTGGTTATGGACTATGTGGATATGATAAAGCGGGTACAAGGCAAAAGATACATGCTTGTGATCGTTGACAGATTTAGCAAATGGGTGGAGGCAGTACCATCAGCAGATCTGGGAGCAGGAACAGTAATTAAATTTCTAACAAGAGAAGTAATTCCTAGATTTGGGATACCATCAGAAATAAGTTCAGATAATGGTTCAGCATTCATACAAAAAAACTGTAAAACAAGTACTGCAACAATTGAGAATAAAACAAAGACTAGGGTGCATTTATCATCCTCAAAGTCAAGGGCAGGTAGAGAAATTAAATGGAATTATCAAGGCCAAAATAAACAAAATATGTGAAAGTACTAAACTTAACTGGATAGATGCGTTACCTCTTGCACTAATGAGCTATCGCATGCAAACTAACAGAAACACGCACTTAACACCGCATGAAATGCTTACGGGTCGACCCATGCCTGTGCTATATTGTAGAGGTCCCTACAAAGGACCTCCTTTAGAGCAATTACAAATGGAACTTCGCTCGTATATGAAGAAATTAACTGCCATACATAAAGCTATCTATTTACAGGAAAAAAGAAAAGAGCCCAGAGAGGAAACAGAGATGACGTGTCCAGTCGTTCCGGGTGATCGAGTATATCTGAGGGTATTCCGGAGGAAATGGAATGAGCCCAGGAGAGAGGGACCTTACAAAGTGGTGAGAGCTACTCCAACGGCAGTCCAAGTGGAGGGGAGCACAACCTGGTATCATCTAAACCACTGTACAAGAGTTCCCAAGCAAAAGACGGAAAGAGAGGAAGACAGACAGGCAGGCAATGCAGCAGAGACTGACAAGGAGAAACCAGAGACACAAGATGAAGTGCAAACAGACAATAGCACAAAAAAAGATTCACAAGGAGCTCCTGTCTTCCTGTCAGAGGAACTGGAGAGGAAAGAGGACAGATCTGACAATGTGTCTGAAGACCATCCTATGCCTAATGTACCTGATAATGCAAATCCAAGCTCAACCAACAGAAAGCAACCAGACTTCCCTTCAATTAACTTTTCAACCTTTGAATAACAGTAATAATGATATCAGCTTGACAGAGCCAATGATAATCAAAAATCGTAGAGAGACAGATTATGATATGCAAGGGGACGAAGAAGTTAGTCAATATGATGAATTATGGGAAACAGCTCAAAATAATGAATGGTATAGATGGGCAGTGTTTACTGCGAGAGAAACAAGGAAAGAAAATTGCTTGCTATGCTCCAAATCTCCGTTAAACAAAGTGATAGCCGTACCAAATCCACATGACTACCAAAAGTGTGCTGAATTTGGGAGAAACTTTTGTCATTTAACAGATTTTGCTAGACCATATTGTATTGCTGAATGTCTAGGAGTTTTGGGAAATCCTAAATTAACAAATCATTTTTTTAGACCACTCTGGGGATCTTGGTGTCAGTATTCGGATATCAGCCAATATATTAAAATTGAAAAACAGAAAGTAGAGATTCCGAAATGGTATGGCATAGATTACAAACAAGAATACGAGTGCTTTCACAAACCAAAAGGAACACAAGATGTGGGCAAGTTCAAGGGCAAATGTGCTATAGTTTGGTATATAGATAAGAAAAATTCTTGGAAGTCTGGACTTCCTTCTAGGGCTCCAGAACTTTTAGCACTTGGAACAATGAAAGGAAATAAAATAACACCTGAAGAATGTGAAAATCAAACTATTGCTTTACTTTCTATAGAAATATATGAAGACCAATCTTTAATAATAGCAGACTTCTTTTGGATCTGTGGAGGTGAGACATTGTTGCCTTCTTTACCAGTGGGATGGAAAGGAATGTGCGTAAGAGTAAGATTACTTCAAGAACTTAACATAGCACAATGGGGAACAGAACAAAGCATGAACAAAGAAGACAACAGAATCAAAAGAGGTTATGACCCCCAGGTATATTTAGACTCAATTGGACAACCGAGAGGGATTCCTAACGAGTTCAAGGCAAGAGATGAAGTGAAAGCAGGTTTTGAATCAATATTTGTTTGGATCACACATAACAAAAATGTAGAATGGATTAATTACATTTATTATAATCAGCAAAGATTCATTAATTATACTGACGATGCGTTAACCTTATTAGGAGAACAAGTGCATGCGACAAGTAGAATGACATGGCAAAACAGACAGGCCCTGAATTGGGTTTTAGCTGATAAGGGGGGAGTCTGTATTATGTTTGGAAATCAATGTTGCACTTTTATACCAAATAATACCGCCCCTGGAGGAGCCTTTAGTGAAGTGATGATTAAAATTAAAAAATTAAGAGCTTAAGTTACAGCAAACGCAGGAAGGGACCAATGAATATGGGATTGGTTTGATTTGAAATTTGGAGCATGGGGAGCATGGTTTGTTAAACTAGGAATGTTTTTAGGAGCTGCTATATTAATAGGAGGATTATTATTTTGCTGTGTATTACCCATACTAAGAACATTAGTCGTCAATGCTACTGTTAAGCAAATGGAAATAATAAAAGTCCCAAACAATCAACGAATAATCACCGACAGAAACCTGGATGAATATTATGAAGGATTGCTAAACAAGCTGATCTTAAATGAGCAAACTTTGGATGATAGTTCCAGCGACTCTGATGACTATGAAGAAGAGGTGTAAGAACTTGGTGTAAGAACTAGCCTAACCTCTGCCCATGGATGGCCTTCTACGATGCGCAAAGTATCTGGGCTGAAGATCAACGGATCCGAACTATTTTTCTTAGAATATTCTATGTATTACATTTTGAATGTGTTTTTATGTTTTTAATATACATAACTGTGACAACCACAGGCAAGCGCTGAACCAAATGCACGCTCATGCTTCTAACATTGTTTTCTATGATAAAAGGGGAAAGGGGACAGAATCTTTTACTCTCTCTTAGTCAAGTGTAGAGAGAGACGTTTGGTTCTGATTCTCCTCCAGAGTGCTGCTGCATCATCTAGTCATTGATGATAAGACTGTGTGACTTATTTAGTCACTAGATAGTGTTAACTGAAAAAACTGGATTATGAAGTGGCACTCTGGATAGACATAAGCAAATGTGAGACTTAATAAAGTCTCAGAGGGGGGAATGAAGAAGAGTTTTATTAGTCAAGGCATGAATTAATCAAGTATAATCAGGGTGAATCTTGCCTTTAATATATCTATTTAATCTTCCATTATACTTGTAGGCCACTGAGAAAAACGTGCATACGTGGCTGAAAAATGCAGATAGGAAACATCTGGAAGAATTTAAGGGGGCTTTCTTTCTATACCATAACACGGGTTGGAACCCCTTCTCTCTAGGGAGGTATCAGATTGTATGTATAAGGAGAACTCTATGAATGTATGGAACATGCCTTAAAGGAAAAAACTGTATAAAAGAGACAGCACAAAAGCATTCGGGAGACTCTTCTGCAGAAGGGATCTCGGCTTTATTGTCGCTATGTAGATAATAAAGTCTTTTCTTCTGGCACCAAACTCCAAGTCTGGGTGTGATTCTTCGAACTCGCAGCGGAAGACACTACACTTGCCACTTCACAAGTAATTTGGAACTCGAAGTTGGGAGTAATACAAGCACTTTATCTCCCCGTGAAAATTTCCGCAAATTGGTTCCCCTGTTATATAGCCGACTTTGTCTGCCCTGAGCCTAGTAGGAAACTTTCTTTCCTCGTCGAAGCAGAGACCAGGAGACGTTGGGATATCTTTCAAGCAGAAGTTTCTCTTTATTGAGAACTCGTGTCTGTCGCTGCAGTCATCCAAGTCTGACTATAGCTCAACACAGTAGAGTTTATACTTTTCAAGGGGGAGGGATACATAGAGGTGGAGACAATCTAAAACAAACAGGAATCAGCCCGTTACCTGAATTTCCCCAGCCCTGATCTCATCAGCATAACAGTGTCATTCAAATGCATAGGTGCTAATCCAATCAGCCTGATAGTATCGCCCATACCTTCACGTTATCATAGAGACAAAGGCACAGCTGTGCCTTGAGCTTAGCATTCACCTTTAACTTGGGACTCTACTCAATGGTCAGGAAGTGCATAAAGACAAAAGGTTAATGTCACAGACACCTGGGCTGCCTGACTTGATCTTCTTAGAATGTCATCATCTTTACCTCAAAATGTAAAACACAATGTACTATTACACTGGAAGCTAGATTTACCATTTTATAAATTTGTAATCCCACAGTCCCCCCTTTGAGAGTTCTAATAACTCTCACATAATACAAATTTACAGTAAACCTCCATAAGTCCATTCTATAGCCTATGTTTGTTCACATAAGCCCCATCTTGCAGTCATGTAACTTGAAAAAGTTACAGGCACATATAATTTATTCTGT
Source organism: Spinibarbus caldwelli (assembly GCA_039654775.1). NCBI lineage: Eukaryota > Metazoa > Chordata > Actinopteri > Cypriniformes > Cyprinidae > Spinibarbus > Spinibarbus caldwelli. Next base: position 19,708,690 of record CM077253.1, on the reverse strand, counting down.
GTCTTTACCTAGATTTACTTAGGTGTAATAATTCTTTTCAGAATCATAACTGTTGATACATATACGACGAGGGATGTAACATGTCGTACAAACTACATGATGACACAGAAAAGCATGTAGCATAAGAGTGAAAGTCCTGAAGTCCATGGTGCCTGAATAGCTGTGACATCTGCTTTCTGTAGTCCATTTCCCACGTAGATTCGCTCAGATGACTCTTTGTCCTAATGAAGCTTGTTCATGGATGTCTGAGGTGAAGCTTTACACCAGGGTGCCCTTTATGACGACATCTTGGCATATACACATACCTGCAACACAAGAAAACAAAGAAACAGCAGAACAGCAGTATTCATTCGTAGACTTCATCCTTTCATAAGTCTCTTGATCGTATAGTGGTTTTACTTTTTTTTTTTTAAGTCCTGTGATCGTATAGTGGTTTTGTTGACCTAGTCTTAAGTCATTTGACACCTATGGACCAGTGAGGTGAGGATAATCTATGGAAAAGGGAAAAACCTATTAGGGAAATCTTCACCGCAGGATTGGCCCCCGAGGCCTGTTGCACATCGGTTCTTTCCTGGGCTCCTCACTGGTTTGTGTGTCCTAGTCTGTCCCTGTATTTATTTGCAAACTTTATTGTGCAACTTCTTCATCCTCCAATGAAACATCAGTCATAGCAAACATCATAACTCATAGAGGATGGGTAAGTGACTGGAGTGTTGTAGTATAACTTTTATGGCTGTGAGTGTACTTAACCAGAGTCCTCTAGTGGGAGGAAATGATAGTCACTCCCTTTTGTTCTATTTACAAAGAATCTTTCATCTTTGTTGTACATTACTGGGGTAATTAAGCACTCACAGCCCTAACAGTTAACACCTGAGCAAGCTGCTCCAACAGTTCGGTGAAGTGGGGAAGGGCTGCTTCAGAGTAGCAAGCAAACTAAGTAGGAGCTGAGTAAAGCTGTTAATTTCTCCTAGTGTCTTCTTGCTTTTCCTACACTCTTTCATCCAGTGTCCAGGCTTCCCACAGTAATGACAACTGCCCTCCCTCTTAGGACATTTACGTTTCTGTCGGTTCTCTGTGTTGACCTGAAAGGATGCTGCTGCAATCTTTACTCTGGTTTTAACATCAGAGTCTCTTTCCCAAGTAGCTAACCTGTCCAAACTGTTTTGCAGGCTTTCAGTTGACCATGTGAGATCTAAGAATGGCAAAGCAGATCTGTACTCTGATAAAAGGCCATCAAACCATGTTCGAACTAGTGGTCCTTTATGATCCAATACCTTTTCTGGAGTGTCAGCTATTCCACTGTATGCTGCAGCTGACTGACAAAACCTTTCAGTGTATTCACTTACAGTTTCATCCTTCTTCTGTACACAACTAGTGACCTTTGACCAGTCCACTTTTGGTCCAACAATATTCTGTAACACTCTCAGAACTCCTTCTCTCAAATCATCTTTACTAGTTTGTTGAAACTCAGAATGATTTACAGCACTTTCAAAATGACTGAATTCGGATTCTGTCAAGATCTGTGACATTAGCTGGGTGACTTCAGCTAGAGACATATCATAGAGTCACATCTTTCTGGACAACTCTCTCCTAAACTCAGAAAAATTTCCATGTACCAATGGCAAACTCTCAGCAAGTCTTTCTATGGCCTCAGGACCAAGAGCTGTACGGACTGCTTGTAACTGGAGTATGGGAGCTGCAGATGGAACAGTTTCAATCCCTTCTACCCTACTCTGAGCCCCTTGTCTCTCTCCACATACTTCAACTGCATTTACATCTATCTCCATCCTTCCAATATTGCAATTGTCCTCTTGTCCACACGAAGACTGTAAGTCAGAATAACTTTCAACTGACTGTTGGTTGTTTAAATCACTTTTGGTTGAGGCCTTGTTATGGCCCACCTTTTTAGTGAAACAAGACACTCGACTGTGCAGCTGTTTGTTTTGTTCTTTTAACTTAGCAATACACCGAGCTTGTTCTTGTGCTATCGCTAAACTAAACTCTCTGTGGCAGCAGATAATGCCTTTTATATTTTTCTTCCGAATACATGCACCTAACACTTTCTTGCATTCTTCAATTGTCCATACATTTTCTGGATGAATACCAAATTTCTTTGTTAAATCCAGTTTAACTGACTCTGTCACAATAGAGTCCATGTGATCTCCTAACAATGATTTAAACTCGCTGTCTGTCCATGAAGGGGTAGCTAGTCCACCTTTCTCAGTTGTTGGAATCAGCCTAGAATTCCTTCTAAACATGTTGTAATGTCTTTCTGACACAACAGAACACTTCTAACACCTCCCTGGCCAGCAGAGGATAACACTTGTTAACACATACGAACTGTTAACTTTCCCTGGTAAAGCAGAGGATACACCAATAACCTCTCTGACAAAGTAGAGGATAAGCTAGTTAATACACATCATAATGTATTCAACCTTCTCTGGCAAAGCAGAGGATGAACTTTCTTCCCTGGGCAAGCAGAGGATAACTAGTCTGTTAACCTTCCCTGGCAAAGCAGAGGATAACACAAATTACTAGCACTTTACGCTAATCTTCCCTGCCGAAACAGAGGGTAACCAATTCTTCTCTGCTGAAACAGAGGGTAACAAATATTAACACGTAATGTTAATCTTCCCTGCCTGAACAGAGGCTAATCAATATTAGCACGTAATGCTAATCTTCCCTGCCTGAACAGAGGATAACCAATTCTTCCCTGCCGAAACAGAGGGTAACAAATATTAACACGTAATGTTAATCTTCCCTGCCGAAACAGAGGGTAACAAATATTAGCACGTAATGCTAATCTTCCCTGCCTGAACAGAGGATAACCTTCATCTCTAAAAAGACATTTTAGAGGATAACTTAGTTAACCAAACCCTACAGCTGTCTGTTAACTCTTCTCTGACGGCGCAGAGGATAACAAATTTGTACTGGTCTTAAAGGTTCTTTTGGATAGAGTGGCACTCACCAACCCTTGGTTGTACAGAAAGATTCAGTCTGGAACAAAGTCAGATCTTTGTTGAGCTTGAAGTTTCAATCTGGATTCAGGTGAGGAGCTCTATCCGGGTCACGGCACCAAAACTGTAGGAAACTTTCTTTCCTCGTCGAAGCAGAGACCAGGAGACGTTGGGATATCTTTCAAGCAGAAGTTTCTCTTTATTGAGAACTCGTGTCTGTCGCTGCAGTCATCCAAGTCTGACTATAGCTCAACACAGTAGAGTTTATACTTTTCAAGGGGGAGGGATACATAGAGGTGGAGACAATCTAAAACAAACAGGAATCAGCCCGTTACCTGAATTTCCCCAGCCCTGATCTCATCAGCATAACAGTGTCATTCAAATGCATAGGTGCTAATCCAATCAGCCTGATAGTATCGCCCATACCTTTACGTTATCATAGAGACAAAGACACAGCTGTGCCTTGAGCTTAGCATTCACGTTTAACTTGGGACTCTACTCAATGGTCAGGAAGTGCATAAAGACAAAAGGTTAATGTCACAGACACCTGGGCTGCCTGACTTGATCTTCTTAGAATGTCATCATCTTTACCTCAAAATGTAAAACACAATGTACTATTACACTGGAAGCTAGATTTACCATTTTATAAATTTGTAATCCCACAGCCTGTAACAAATTCTGCCTAGATAGCCGCCCCAGAGTGTGGAGTTTTGTTCTCAGGTCCAGTACATACTGAATTTCATTTTTACTCTGAGAAGGTCCGTCCTCCCAAGTTTCTCTCAGGACTTAAAGAAGCTTGAAGGGGGAAAACCCCGTGGAGGCTTGCGGGACCTCCCGCACAGCGAACAAGAGGGGTTCAAGTCAAGTCAAGTCAAGTTGAGCTTTATTGTCATTCCGCTACATGCGGGGGCATACAGTGGAACGAAATGTCGTGCCTCACAGGACCATGGTGCTACATAAATACAGGCATACAGCAATGAAGTAAAACAATATAAACCTATACACAAACTATCCTACTGATAGATTTTGACTATAAATATACTATCTATATAAAAAAATTTACCTATACATAAACTAAAAAATACAAACTATACAAACTATACGAATGCTTCAGATAAATACTGTACATGTGCAAAGAGAGACAATGTGAGTTCAAGCAGCTGGCTGGGGAACAGTGCAGGATGATTTGTAGTGCATGAGCATGTAAACATACATATATTACTGATATTACTGAGTCTTTTTGTGGGATTTGTGTACACACAGCAGTGTGTGTGAAAAGTGACTAGTGCGCATAGAGGAAGAGAGTGTGCTACTATAGGTGGTTTGTACAGGCCCACTCATTTGTAGCACCCTTCGATTGCACAAACAAAGTTCCATAAGTTCCAGATGGTCCATGTTTCAGGAGGTAGGGGGTTTGTATGGGGTTTCAGAGAGGGGCGGGGTGATTTGAGTTCAGGGCTCTCACAGCCTGGGGGAAAAAGCTGTTGAGCAGTCTGGCAGAGCGGGCTCTGATGCTCCGGTACCGTCTACCTGATGGTAGGAGCTGGAAGAGACTGTGGGAGGGGTGTGTGGAGTCCTTTACGATACTGTTGGCTTTGCTGGAGCATCGTGTGAGGAAAATGTCCAGGATGGAGGGGAGAGGGGCACCGATGATCCTTGCAGCTGTGTTCACTGTCCGCTGGAGGGTCTTGCGGTCTGCTGCAGTACAGTTCCCATACCAGACAGTGATGCAGCTGGTCAGCACACTCTCAATGGTGCCCCTGTAGAAAGTGGTGAGGATGGGTGGAGGGAGACTTGCTCTTTTCAGCCGGTGGAGAAAGTGTAGGCGCTGTTGTGCCTTCTTGGAGAGTGACATGGTGTTGGTGGTCCAGGTGAGGTCCTCTGTGATGTGCACCCCCAGGAATTTAGTGCTGCTGACTCTCTCCACAGGTGAGCTGTCGATGGTCAGTGGGGGGTGATCAGCGGAGTTTCTCCTGAAGTCCATCACAACCTCTTTTGTCTTACTCACATTGAGGGACAGGTTGTTTGCACCACACCATTCAGCCAGCTGTGCCACTTCCTCTCTGTAGTGCGTTTCATCATTGTTGCTGATGAGACCTACCACTGTTGTGTCATCAGCGAACTTGATGATGTGGTTGGAGCTGAACTTGGCAGTGCAGTCGTGGGTCAGCAGCGTGAAGAGCAGCGGGCTGAGCACACAGCCTTGTGGGGCACCTGTGATCAGTGTGGTAGTGCTCGAGGTGTTGTGGCCGACACGGACTGACTGAGGTCTTCCGGTTAGAAAGTCCAGAATCCAATTACAGAGGGAATTGTTAAGGCCCAATAGGTTTAGTTTATTTGTGAGCTGTTGTGGGATTATTGTGTTGAATGCTGAGCTGAAGTCAATGAACAGCATTCTAACATAAGAGTCTTTATTTTCTAGGTGGGTAAGAGCCAGGTGGAGGGTGGAGGAAATTGCATCGTCTATGGAGCGGTTTGGACGGTATGCAAACTGGAGCGGATCGAGTGTGTTGGGGAGGCTGGTTTTGATGTTGTGCATGACTAACCTCTCAAAGCACTTCATCATGATTGGAGTCAGTGCTATGGGACGGTAGTCATTTAGACAGGACACAGGTGATTTCTTTGGTACCGGTATGATTGTTGTGGATTTGAGGCATGTGGGGACGACTGCCTGGCTCAGCGAGGTGTTGAAGATATCTGTTAGGACATCTGTCAGCTGTACAGCACAGTCTTTCAGTACACGGCCAGGTATGTTGTCAGGACCCGCAGCCTTGCGTGGGTTAATCCTAGATAGGCTCTTCCTTACGTCGGCTGGAGACAGACAGAGCGCCTGGTCGTTGGGAGGTGTGGGCAGTTTTTGTGCAGGTGTGTCATTCTGCATTTCAAACCGTGAATAAAAGTGGTTGAGTGTATCTGGGAGAGATGTGTCATCATCACAGGCCTGTGGTGGGGGCTTGTAGTCTGTGATGGTCTGAATGGCTTGCCACAGACTCCGTGTGTCTCTGCTGTCTGTGAAGTGATTGTTGATTTTTTGAGCATATGACCGTTTTGCAGTTTTGATGCTGTGGGACAGATTGGCTCTTGCTGTTTTGAGGGCTGCTTTATCTCCTGATCTGAAAGCTTCATCTCTGGTCTTTAGCAGCCCACGAACCTCTGCTGTCATCCATGGCTTCTGGTTGGCACGTGTGGTGATGGTCTTTGTGACTGTCTCATCATCTGTGCACTTTTTGTTGTAAGCAGTCACAGTTTCAGTGTACTCCTGTAGGTCTGTGTGGTTGTTGTAAGTGGCTGCCTCTTTAAACATGTTCCAGTCTGTGTCCTGGAAGCAGTCCTGCAGTGCAGAGGTAGCATTTTCTGGCCATACCGTGATCTGCTTTAGAACCGGTTTGGTGAGTTTGAGAAGTGGGCTATATGCTGGGATTAGCATAACAGAGATGTGGTCCGAGTACCCGAGGTGGGGGCGGGGTTCGGCTTTGTATGCGTTCTTAACTGTTGTGTAAACAAAGTCCAGTGTGTTGTTTCCCCTTGTTGCAAAGTTCAAATGTTTGTAGAACTTTGGCAAAACTGTCTTTAAGTTTGCGTGGTTGAAGTCACCGGCTATGATGAAAAAGCCGTCGGGGTTATTTGTTTGTTGTTTGCTGATGGCGCTGTACAGTTCACGAAGCGCGTCCTTGGCGTTTGCACACGGAATGTAAACCGCGACAATAACAATGGCCGTGAACTCCCCCGGCAGATAGAACGGTCGACACTTCACAACCATAAACTCCACCAGTGATGAACAGTGTTTAGATACTACCGCAGCATTGTTACACCATTTTTTGTTGACGTAAACACACAAGCCACCCCCGCGAGTCTTACCAGACAGTGATGAATCTCTGTCCGCTCGGTAGCAGGTTAGGCCGTGCAGCTGAATGGCGGAGTCCGGGATGTTGTCGTTGAGCCATGTTTCAGTGAAAACAAACACACAACAATCCCTTGCCTCATGCTGTGTAGATCGACTGAGTTGAATTAAGTCCAGTTTGTTTTCCAGAGAGCGAACGTTTGAGAGCATGAGTGTTGGAAGAGCCGGTCTTGTGGGGTTAGCCCTCAGCCTAGCTCGTATACCTCCGCACTTACCGCGCTTCTGTCCTCTCTCACACCGCTTGCGACGCCGCCTTGTGCGGGTAGCGTCAGTAGGCAAGGCCGCGGTCTCGAGGTCCGGCTCCAGCAGTAAACAAAGGCCTCGTAGCTTCTCAGTAGCCGCCGGCGAGAGTTTGTGTTTGTATGTGTTGTCGATATCCAAAAGGCTTTGGCGATCATAGATGTATCCCGGAGTGATCTATCGATGAATTAGCGGTAAATTGACACTATTTGGAGACGAACAGACGACATTAAAAGACATAAAAGCACCGTCTTTGGGATCCGGAGAAGCCGCTGCGTCTGATCGCGCCGCCATTTTGGATTTCATAAGTTCCAACCACTTATGCCAATTTTTGGCGTCTTCGTGAACAAACTTACGAATCATGGTTTTTAACTTGTGATTAAATCGTTCCACCAGTCCGTCCATTTGTGGGTGATAGACACTGGTGCGAATTGATTTAATGCCCAATAATTCGTACAGTTCGCGTAACGTACGTGACATAAACGCTGTGCCTTGATCAGTGAGGATCTCTTTCGGGATCCCCACTCAGGAGATTAAGCAAAACAGCGCGTCCGCAACACTCTTGGCAGAAATGCTGCGGAGCGGCAATGCCTCGGGATATCGGGTTGCATAGTCCACCAGAACTAATTCAAAGCGATGCCCTCTCGCTGATCGCTGTAATGGCCCGATGAGGTCCATCCCAATTCTTTCGAAGGGGACCTGCATTAAGGGTAGAGGGCGCAAAGGCGCTTTTGGGGAGGCCGGTGGGTTTACCAGCTGACATTCCCGACAAGACTCGCACAACCTGCGTACATTCTCGTGAATGTCCGGCCAAAAAAATCGGGTCATGAGACGATTTAATGTTGTTGTTTGGCCTAAATGTCCAGCCATGGGATTACAATGAGCTGCCTGGAAAAGCATTTCCCGACGGCTTTTTGGCACTAATAACTGTGCTGTATCTTCCTTTGTCTGAGTGTCTTGGGTCACTCGATACAACTGATCTTTTACAATTGCAATATATGGATAGGAGAGCAGACGAGCAGGTTGGAGAGCTTGACCGTCGATATAACAGACCTGTTCAAAAGCATGTTTTAACCCTCTGGGGTCGACAAACGCGGATACGCGTTTTGTGGCAGATTTTCCTGATAAGGCCGAAATGAGCTTGAATTACTCTGCCATTTTTCATCGTACAGATAAGAGCAATACACCATTCGAATCTGTAAGGGGTCTACTTTTATTTGTATAAACTCATTATAACAACTAAACTTTGTGCTTTTGAAGAATAAAGAAAACAAACAGGGTGCGCTCTCTGCCTTCTCCCTCTCCCCGAGCTGCTTTTAGAAACGCGTCACTAAAATGAACTGTAACTCAGCAAATACTCAACACACAGACATGGGAGTTATATCTATAGAGAGCTTGAAGTGTCTACTATTAAATGAAGTAAGTCATATCGAAAACAAACATTCTGTGATAAAGTAATCTGTATGAAACCAACACGATGTTCAGTCTTTCCCGTCTAACTCATTATCTTTAATGCAATCCCGCCCCCTCGCGGCTCGCGCCTTTCACATGTAAATATCCACGTGAGACACGTGAGCATGGAAACGCCCAACATAAACAAAGCGCGAGGAGTTCGTTCATCGCGGCTACTGTCCGTTTCTGCAAGAAGACGCGCTGAGTAAAGGCTGGATTTCCCTCAAAAGAAGAACAAGATTTCATCCAGAAGAGAAGATCAATCTGATGAGTAAGTAATGTTTCTTTTTTGCATTAGTTAAAGTGTTATTGTGACAAACTTAAATGTACTAGTTGGGTTTTTCCCAAACTACAACATGATGAACGCTACGCATCTAAGAATGTTTAGACCATGTTTATTATTAATAATCTGTTCACAAATATATTTTAATAGCGTGCTAAACTATAACAATTACTTCTCAAATATAAAATATCCTTTTTTTAATAGTACAAAGTACATCCTTTTATAGTACAAAGCATGCGTGAGTCTATGGCTGCAGAATCATATCTTAGGCAACTATAAAATCATACATGATGTTCAGGATGGCTATATGACTACAAAATCATAGTTGGGGTTTTCCCAAACTATAATTCCTGACTACAATGTTTGAAATTGAGTAAAACATTTTGAATATGATAGGCAATTCATTGCATTTAAACTTCTTACAGCGCGATGATGTTTTCATGCTGTATATAAAACAATAAAAGTAATATGACAGTACACTGTAACATGATGAATGCTACGAATCTAAGTGTTTAGAACATGTTTATTATTAATAGCCTACTCTGTTCAAAAATTGATTTTAATAAAGTGCTAAACAATAATAATTAGTTTCTCAGATATAAAATGTTTTTGTTTTTACGATAATACAAAGCATGCGTGAGTCTATTGCTACAAAACCTATATATATATATATATATATATATATATATATATATATATATATATATATATATATATATATATATATATATAAATATACAGATGCTCCTAATATTAACATGCTTTTTTTTTTTTTTTTTTGGTTGTTTGTATTTTATTGAATCAGATACCTGCACCAAAGATGAATCCTGCTGACTTTCAGTCTCTTCAAACTGTTTTCCTCTGAGAGCGCTGTACCAACATCAGATTTTCAACTACACTGATATTCTATGGTAAAACAAGCTCCTTGACTACTGATTGTTTTTTTCTTCTTGAATCCATGGAAAGAAGCAGAAACACTTAAATAAAACGAGTAAATGTCAGGTATGATTTACTTGTTTCACTTGTTGAACAGAATCTGTTGCAGAAATGACTCAAAGTCTGTTCACATCTCTGTGGTTAGATCAGTGTGCACAATAATGTGTCTTTGACCTTCATTATGTATGTTTTGATTATACTGTGTTGTAAATAAAATACAAATAATTAAAAAAAAAAAAATTCAATCTCCTCACATTCTCTCTTACCTGCCTCAAAGTCACAGTCACACTGATGGGCCATTAGGGAGCCATTAGGGAGGGCCCTTTGTCTCTCAGGTGAAAATCACTTAATATTCAGGGCCATTGCCACTCCCTCGCATATAGGCTTTTGATCACAAAACATGTCTTTAAAAATTTAAATCAATATATTGTTTTCTGTGAGCAACTAAACAAGATGATTTTCACATAATTTTGAAGCAAAAAATCTAGGCTACAAGATCCAGTTCTCAAAAGTCTTGTAAACAGATGTTCTGTATGTGTTTTATGGCCTTATTTCAGTGACTTCAAAATTTTAGTTTTTCACTAACCACCCATAAACGTTGCTTTCTCAAAAACACAATCGTACATAAATGCTGCTAACATATTATTGTAGCCCAGTTTGTGCTGTTTACAGTGTTCTTAGACTTTAGCCATTTATATTTTTATAAGCAACTGAAAAAAGCACAAATGTCAGGGCATGTCAAAACTTCTCCAGGCCCCCAAAACACCCTCAGACCCCAGAGGGTTAATGACTCATCCTGAGTCTGTTTCAGAGGAAAATCATCGCGCTCCGAGAGGATCAACCTCTCGATTTCACTCTGTTCCCCTGGTTCAGAACTCATTGGTCTCCGTTCAACCTCTCCCACCTGTACGAGCACCCCCCTTCCCTGCTTTTCCTTTCCCCAAGAGACAGCCACACATAAACATCCCAACAGTTCACTAAAAGCAGGCCAATTAGTTCCCAGAATCAGCGAATGTCGGAGGTGCGAGTTAACTGCGACCTCTACACTATGATTTTGTCCCCTAAATTGGATGACAGCGGACATTAAAGGATATCTCACCACGTCCCCGTGCACACACCGTACCTGAACCATGCGGCTTGTATCCAATGCCTCGGGCCGAATCAGGCTTTGATGGATAGAGGTTTGGTTACATCCTGAATCCACCAGAGCCTGATAGGGTATCCCCCTTAATACTCACAGGTATTTGGTACCAGCCAGCCTGACCGGGGGCAGCCTGCGGTGCATCCGGGACCCAGATCATTGTCCCCACCTCCATCATTGGACACACCGCTGTCAATAAAATGCTCCGGGTCCCCGCAACGTCAACAGGCCGGCCCAGACCTCCCCGCCGCCCTAGTGGCGGGAAGTGGATAAAGTGAGTGGCGTGGAGAGAGCGGGAAAACGGAGACCGTATCGGTCCCAACGGTGGTCAGCCCTGCCCCCCTGGGCGGAGCTCTCGGACCAGCAGCGTAATCCTGCCCGGTCCCACCCCGCCCTCGGGACGGGACTCGAGGGAGACCTGGAGGACGGGACCTAGGAAGACGGACAGGTCGAGCGGTAGAGGGAGAGAGAGAGGGAGAAACCAAAGGCGAAGAGAGAGAGACAGCTGGAAGGGGTTCGCCGACCCCGGGGCACGCCACCATCTGATCCTCCGTCAGTTGGATGACTGAGTCCAGCGACGTCGGTCGGTGGCACTGGACCCACTCTGCAGTCTTGATTGGCAGACGAGTGATAAACTGCTCCAGTACCACCCGGTCGATGATGTGCTCGACGTCGCCTCCCTCAGCCAGCAGCCATTTGCGGCATGAGTCCCGGAGCTATTGTGCCATCACAAAGGGCCGACCGCTTTCACCCAGGACCAGCGAATGGTACCGCTGGCGATGTTGCTCTGGGCTTCAGCCAACCCAATGGAGGATGGATCTTTTCAGATCGTCAAACACCAGGAGGTTCAGCACGGGCAGTTGCTGAGCAGCCACCTGCGCTTCCCCTGACAACAGCGGTATCAGACGCACCGGCCATTGCTCTCGTGGCCACTGCCCGGTTTCCGCTGTTTTCTCAAAGAGATCTAAGAAGGCTTCGGGGTCATCCTGAGCCCCCATTTTGTTTAGCGGCAGGTGGGGGGGTGGGGTCAGCCGCGCTGCTGTTTCTGCCCGAACCTCCCGGTCCATCCAGCTCCGGAACGTCTCGCAGTCCTCCTGTTGCGCCCGGATAATGGCCTGGAAGCGGTGATCCTGGTCAGTCCGCATATCCAGTAGCGCCTGATGTTGTTCTTGGTGGAGGACCACGAGGGATGAGATGACGTCCGCAAATGGCATGCTTGTTGGAGTCTGCATGATGGCAGCATCCCTCCTGCTTCCTTCCCGGGTTTCGGCACCAGTGTAACAAAGTCAATGATTAGGAAGGAAGAGGACGAGGTCGGCTTGACTGTTGCTGGTGTTTATTTAGCTTTTCTCACAAACAAAAAGTAGCGCTACCAGCGCTCAATATAACACAATGCATGCGCAATATAAAGTCCGGCTCTCCTGAGCAATAAAGGGGTTTCCAGCCCACACAATCTCCAGCCACCAGTCAGCAGTCGGTCTCTCTCTTCCCTCTATGTCGTTCCCAGGTCCCTTTATGCAATCTCCCCGCACCACTTACTGGAACAAGACACAGGTGTTTGTCATTTGTACTTGACCCACTTACTCACCGCTCGTCTCCCAACTCTCTCTCCCACTGCAGACCTCGCTGAACCACGCCCCCCTCGCCACAGAGATATCATCGCTTTGCTGCAGAATTTCAACACCACTAATATCATATCCATGTGACAGTATTAAATCTAGAGTATGATTTCGACAATGAGTAGGTCCTGAAACATCTTGTCTAACCCCAATAGAGTTCAGAATGTCTATGAATGCTGATCCTAATGCATCTTTTTCATTAATGACATGGATATTATTATCACCAACAATTAAGACTTTATCTGCAGCCAGTACTAACTCAGATAGAAAATCAGAAAATTCTTTAATAAAGTCTGCGTGGTGCCCTGGTGGCCTGTACACAGTAGCCAGTACAAACATCACAGGGGATTTATCACTAACACGTGTTTCTCTAGATAATGTTATACACAGCACCATAACTTCAAACGAGTTATACTTAAAGCCTGCCCTCTGAGAAATACTGAGAATATTGCTATAAATTGTAGCAACACCTCCCCCTTTACCTTTTGGACGTGGCTCATTTTTATAGCAGTAATCTTGGGGGGTAGACTCATTTAAAGTAATGTATTCATCTGGTTTTAGCCATGTTTCTGTCGAACAAAGCACATCTAGTTTATGGTCAGTGATCATATCATTTACAAATAGTGCTTTTGTAGAAAGGGACCTGATATTCAGTAAGCCAAGTTTTATCAATTTTTTCTCTGTATTGTAAACATTTTTTATTTGTTGAACATCAATTAAATTGTTACTATTACTTTGGTTTGGACGTTTTCTGACAGGACACTATAAGACAACTCTTTATTTAGTGTGCAGCTTGTTGACGACTCTGTACTGCAGATAAATAGAATTTTGATTTAGTTGAATCAAAACACGCAAACAAATTATATCGTGTGCACGATTTACTTAAAATGAGGGAATGATTTATGTCAAGCGCACAATTTATTTATTTTATTTCTCTGCATGTCATTTTTTTCTGCATGTCATATGGTCTCCACACATACCTTATATTAAATACCCATATTAAATTTAGTCGAAATTCATATATTAAAAATATTTATAGACAGTGCTGTTTGAAAGTTTGCGATCTCTTTATAATGTTATTTCTGCATAAATATGACCCAAAAAATAATCAGATTTTTGCAGTAGACGAAGTCCTGAAAGTAGACAAAGAGAACCTAGTCAAACAAATGAGACAAAAATATTATTTTTGTCATTTGGACTCAACAAATCTACATTCAGACAGATTGTGTACAAATGGAGGAAATTACCCTCCCCAGAAGTGGTCCACCAACAAAGATCAAACTAAAACAAGATGTGTAATAGTCTGCAAGGTTGCAAAGGACCCCAGGGTAACTTCTAAGCAACTAAAGGCCTCTCTCACATTGGCTAATGTTAATGTTCATGAGTTCACCATCAGGAGAACACTTAACAACCATGGTGTGCATGGCAGAGTTGCAAGAAGAAAGCCACTGCTCTCCAAAAAGAACATTGTTGCCTGTTTGCAGTTTGCTCATGTGGACAAGCCAGAGGGCTATTGGAAAAATGTTTTGTGGACAGATGAGACCAAAATAGAACTTTTTTGGTTTAAATGATAAGTGCTATGTTTGCAGAAAAGAACACACTGCATTCCAGCATAAGAACCTTATGGTGGAAACATGGTGGTGGTATCATGGTTTGGGCCTGTTTTGCTACATCTGGGCAAGGACAGCTTGTCATCATTGATGAAACAATGAATTCCCTGTTGAAAAAAAAACAGCATACACTCTTAAAAATAAAGGTGCTTCAAAAGGCTCTTCAAGCGATGCCATAGAAGAACCATTTTTGGTTCCACAAAGAACCATTCAGTCAAAGGTTCTTTAAAGAACCATCTCTTGCTTAACTTTTTATAATCTGAAGAACCTTCTTTCGCCACAAAGAACCTTTTTGGAAACAGAAAGTTTCTTCAGATGTTAAAGGTTCTTTATGGAACCATTTAGACAAAAAGGTTATTCTATGGCATCTTGAAGCACCTTTATTTTTAAGAGTGTATGCTGTTTAGGTGTGTTTTGAAGCATGACTGCTGGTTTGAGCTGGTTTAAGATGGACATGTGCTGGTCCTAAGCTGGTCCTGAGAAGGAGCTAGTTGCTTAGGTCCAGCTTAGGACCAGCTTAAATCAGCTCAAACCAGCAGCCATGCTTCAAAACATACCTAACCAGCATATGCTGGATTTTTTCAACATGGTTTTGAATTATACAGCAAATTCTAAAGGAAAATGTCAGGACATTTGTCTGTGAACTGACTCTCAAGGGAAAGTGGGTCATATACCAAGACAACGACCCCAAACACACAAGCTTTTATACTGAAGAATGGTTAAAGAAAGATAAAGTTAATGTTTTAGAATGGCCAAGTCAAAGTCCAGACTTTAATCCAATTGAAATGTTGTGAAAGTACCTAAGAGGAAAGTTCATAGTAGGAAACCCACCAACATCACAGAGTTGAAGTGGTTTTGTACTGAGGAATGTGCTAACATTCCTACAAGTCATTGTGCAGGACTGATGAGCAGTTACAAGAAACGTTTAGCTGCAGTTATTGCTGCAAAAGGGGGTCACTTCAGATATTGAAAGCAATAGTAAAGATATGTAACACTGGATCATTTTTATCCATAATTAAGTATATATTTTTGTCTCATTTGTTTTATTGAGTTCTCTTTGTCTACAATTTCAAGCAGCACTGTAAATATGAATTTGTATATTTTAATGCATGCTAAGACAATATATGAGAACAATATTTGTGTAATTTTTATATGCAAGTTTATTTAAATAACATATGCAAATATATTAAAAAATATCTATATAATGATATGGTACTGTATTTTAAGACCATATATGTGAACAATATATCTAATTTATATATAAAAATGTTAACAATGTATATCTAATTTATATATGCATGATTATTTAAACAGAATATATGTAAACATATTGTATGCCATGCTATATTCGATTTTATATACAGTATATACAGTAAAGAGATTACCTTGCATCTACTAACACTGTAGAAATATTGTGTATTCAAAATATAATCTGTATAATCTGTATATACAGTATATAATCTGTATGTAATCTCTTTACAGAAAATTGTTATCTTATATACTGCTTATATACTGTATATATCCCCTTGTGATCATAGTCCTGTGCTAGTTTTTTTGTGGATGGTTTTCTGTTGTGGACTGTTTCCTGGTAGATGTTGCTGTGTATTGTCTTGTTTTGCAATTGTGGCGGTACGAACGAGAGGGGTTCAGAAATACGTGTTATGGACTACGCCAAATATGGCAATCTCTATTCAAAGGGGCTGAAATACCTTATCACCTAGCAGCCCTCACACACACACTTCATGACTGAAATGATCAGGCCACCACAAAGGGGGCTGCTACACAAACACCGACTACGCCACCCCGTTTTAGTGTCCGGGGAACACACCTTTCTCAGTAGAGCAAAGCTCACAGGTTCAATAAGGTGAGTCAGGTATCAGGCTGACTGGATTCACAATTAATGAAAACTTTATTTAAAGTAATAAAATAAAACCTTTATTAATATATGGCATAAACTCAGAAGAAAATCTGATAAAACTATGCTAACAGTACACAACATCAACCCTTCAGAATTTCGGGTGGCACGTCTAGACAGGATGGAAACAGCAATCAACAGTGCACACTCGCACCACAGCACACCACACCTCCAGTGAACACAGCATTCAGGCAAAAAGCCCACCACCACACACAAGGAAAGGCTGCTCCTCCGTAATTGGCCACCCGATTCTGACGAGAAACAAAAACAACAAAAAAAGAATCAATAACTCTTAACACTTAATCAGGTTAAAACACCATGGTCAAATCACATATTACAATACACATTTTAAAACATGAGAATTATTCGCCGTCTCAGTTCTGCCCAAATAGGCAAGGGGCCGCGTCCAGCCACCACAACTACAGCTCTGAAAACTGACTAGAACCAGGCCATGACAACAAACTGATTAAAATAAAAGAAAACATACCATAACACATCAAAATAAACCAAAAAGGTAAAGCACAGAAAACAATCTTCATTTAAGAACCAAACAAACAAAACAAACAACAAAACTCAAAAAGGACTGTGACAGCAAAAAGGCTGATTGTCTGTTGTACACCACTATAGACTTTAACTACAATATTTCTCTGTTTCACTTTACTCACAACCCGTCGAAGGAGTGAGGAGAACGCCACACCACGGTCCAGCTGGTCCTGCGAAAGCTGAACTCGGTCAATGTACTCAGTTATAAAGAAAAGTGCACCGGCACAATACAACGACCAATTACTCAAACCGATCTGCCGGCTCGATTCAAATGCAGCATCGTACAATCCCGGACAAGCGAGGTGATAATCCCGATGCCGAGGCACAAGGCCTCAGTATGAGAAAACAACTTGCGGCCACTGGAACGGCCAAACATCAAGCTTCCAACAACAGTTGAAACGAGCACCGAACCAGACACCAGCCCACTGCAACGCCGCACACGTTGGCTCACACCTATAATATAAAACACACACATTTTAACGAGCCAAACACTAAAAACATACTCGCAATAGATTAGACTTACCTCTAATGCGATTCACATAACCTAGCTGGGGTTGCATTTAAATACATCTCCATAAAGACCACCATTGCTACAGACATCCCATAAAGCTCCTCAGTCCACCCTTTAACAAAATGAACCCATGAAGCCAGATAAAAAAAAATCCACAATACGATCACTGCCAACAACTCCTACCTCCCAATGTTCGCACACCTCGCCGGAAGTGAGTTGCCTCTCTCTCGCGGACGCAGAGCAAACGCACACACATAGCGCCCCTACGGCCACTTTTATATGCTATTCAGTTGAAGTAATTACCAAACCCTCCTATTACAGGGTACGTCACAGGTAGACCGTACTGCTACATTCTACCCCCCCCGTTGGTCATCGTCGTCCCGATGGTGAAACTCCTATAAGGTGTTACCCCATGAACTCTAGTTCCACGGCCTAAACAATGCCATAACAGCATTAGCCTCACAAGCCGCAGAATCCAGCTCTCTTACGTCTCTTGCCCCTGTAGTTTGCGGTAAGTGATGCACATTGGAATGTTGACCTGCCCCCACTCGCCCTGTTCGGCGTGGGACCACCACAGAAGGATCAGGCAGTTCCAGGGAAGGGGACTTTGAGCCCGGTCCTGACCCAGGTAATAAGCCTACACTGGCCTCTGCTATAGGTACTGCCTCTGCATCGTCCACCAGCGGAGTGGGAACAAGTACTGCCTCCGATGGGGGCCCACTTACAGCAGCTCCTTCCCAGCCACTCAGTGGAGTCTCAGGTACCACATAGGCTAGATCCCCATCTTCTAATTCTCCCTCGGCCTCCAAGGACACCGGCTGCTCCACCACACTCCCGGAGAGATCAGGTGGTACTACCTCTCCTTGGGCTCGAGGCTTCAATGCAGCACGATGGACATGCCGGACCTGACTCAGATTACTTACCGGGGCCACTGTATACACCGAACCACCAGTTGGCGGGGCTTTCACTACCTGATATACCGTAGAACTCCACAGATCATGGAGCTTGTGGCGACCCCGGACCCCATAGTCTCACAGGTAGACCCACTGGCTCTCACTCAACGGTAGTTCCCTCACCCGTTGATCATGTCCCACTTTACGACTGCCTGCCGCAACCTGCAGCCGTTCTCGAGCAACGGCAACCTGTAGCCGTGCCTGATGCTCTTCAATCCACCTGTGTACACGACTGGCCACTGGCGTCTGTATCTGGCCAAGCAGGAAATCTATAAGCAACTTTGGCTCTTGCCCAAACATCAAAAAGAAGGGAGACTCCCCAGTGGCCTGGTGGGGAGTGGTATTATAACAAAACAACACGTGCGCCAGGCAAGATGCCCAGTCCCTCTTTCTATCGGTGGGCAGGGTTCGCAACAAGTTGTGCAAGGTCCGATTGAACCTTTCACACTGACCGTTTCCGGCCGGATGGTAAGGAGAGCTGCGAGACCTACCCACCTTGTAGAGGCTGCACAGCTGCTGAACCAGATTAGACTCAAAATTCGGAATGGATCCGCCCAGGCACCCCATGTTTGTAAAAAACACTCTTCCACCAAGACCCGAGCCACGGTTCTGGCCTGCTGATCCCGGGTAGGAACCGCCACAGTAAATTTGCTGAACACGTCAGTCATTACTAACACATTCTCCTGCCCCGTCTGAGATGGCTCTAACACTGTAAAGTCGATGGCCACTATCTCATTTGGGCGAGAGGCCAACAAATGCCCCATGTAGCTTCGAGCAACTGGTGCCACATCTTTAGCCTGTTGGCACCGCTCGCATTCTTGAACCCAACGGGCCACATCAGAGGACATGCCCGACCAGTAGCAACGCTGCCGCGCCAGCTCCAGGGTGCGCTCAACACCTTGATGTCCATGGTGCTGATGTAAGGATGTTAATACCTCCGGCTGCAAGGCTACCGGCACTATTACCTGAAGCACCATTTCCCCTCCATCAGAACGGAAAGCCCTGCGATACAATAGGCCCTCTTGCTCTACTAACCGGTCCCATTGCCGCAGGAGCATAATCACCGGCTTCGGCAAGAGTCGCCGCTCTCGCAGCTTTGGGTATTGCCCTTGTCGCCAGAACTTCAGGGCTTTCCCTATAACTTAGTCTGCCTCTTGTAAGGCAATAATGTCAGATGCTGACCGACTCGGCAAAGCCTGTACTGCACTCGATGTAGTCACCTTTCCTGGGTCTGTAACCACTGCTCGCTTTAGCAACTCTGGCACAATCACTCCTAGTGAATCACTACCGTCAATCTGTTGCCCTACGGCATTCTGCCGTGACAATGCATCAGCATTTTGATTAGATCTACCTGCCCGGTATTGGATCTCAAAGTCGAAGGCAGCCAATTCAGCAGCCCACCTCTGCTCCGTAGCCCCCAGCTTGGCCGTGGCCAGATGACTTAACGGGTTGTTATCTGTACGTACAAGACACTTGCGCCCTAGCAGATATTCCCAAATTTTTTCGGCATGGCCCACTTAAGGGCCAAAAACTCAAGGCGCATAGAGCTATACGTGGCCGTGTTACGCTCCGACGCCTGAAGGCTACGGCTAGCATAAGCAACGGGCCTAACCTTCCCTTCAACTTCCTGTGAAAGTACTGCTCCCAGTCCTGCATAACTGGCATCAACTTCTAGTATGAAGGGTCGCGAGAAATCTGCATACGCCAGGACTGGTGCAGTCGTAAGCGTGCGCTTTAACATCTGAAACGCATCCTCGCATTGTGGAGACCACTTCGCTGCCAATTCTGGACTACGCTTACCTGCTTTACCTCGAGTTAGTTCAGCCACTATTTTGTGTAGTGGGGCCGCCAACCTGGTGAATCCCTCCACAAAACGCCTATAGTAACTGACGAACCCCAGGAAGCTTCGCAGTTCAGACACAGTCCCAGGACGAGACCACTGTGCGACAGCCTCAATTTTACTAGGGTTAGTCGCCACTCCCTAACCCGAGATTACATGGCCCAGATACCTTACCTTTTCCCGAAAAAACACACATTTGCCCAGCTTTACTTTGAGCCCTTCACCTCCCAGACGACCCAGCACCATCCTCAGTCTTTGCAGATATGGCTGCACAGACGAGGAAAACACGATAATATCGTCGAGATACAACAAGACGGACTGGTGCCGCTGGTTGCCAAAGAGGCGCTCCATCAACCGTTGGAACGTGCTTGGCGCATTGCACAGCCCAGAGAGTATCCGATTCCACGCGAATAGCCCAAAGGGTGTGCAAAAGGCGGTCTTGGGACGGTCGGATTCTGAGACAGGGACTTGATTGTACCCACTGGCCAGATCTAAAGTGGAGAACCAGTGAGCCCCTGTCAATGAATCCAACGTTTCCTCAATACGAGGCAATGGGAAAGCATCCTTACATGTTTTAGAGTTGAGCTGACGATAGTCTATGCACATGCGCAGACTACCGTCCTTCTTCTTTACCAACACGACTGGGGACGCATATGGGCTGCAACTCTCCCGGATAATCTGCGCTTCCAACAGCTGGCCAATGTGGGTTTTTACCAACTCGTAGTCTGATGGCGGGATGCATCTATAACGCTGTCGAACCGGAATGTCGTCGGTTAGAGGGATATCGTGGGACAGGAGGTTGGTACACCCCAGGTCCCCGTCATGCGTCGAGAACACACTTTGATACTCTCTAAGGAGAGCCCTAACCTGCTTTTGTTCTTCCACCGATAACCCTTCTAAATCAACCGACTCAGTCTGCTCTGATATAGCAGAAGCGTCGCTGGAAGCTACCTGAGCAATCACTGATGGGACTACAGTCAATCCAGCCGGTAAACCCACCAAATATACTTCCCGCAACCTATCTATGACTGTAGTGGGATAAAGCACTGCATCCACGGTACCAACATTGACTACAGGAACTGAAACAGTACAATCAGTTATCTGCACTAAGGAGGGCGAAGCTAATAACCCCGCAGGCAATCACCAGTCTCTGGGGGCTCAAATAGAACCGTTTTACCGGCAAGCGAGGACGAACAGGATGTAATAAGCGAACTTCAAAGTGCCGCTTGAAATACGACACACACGACGCCCCCTTACCTTCGCATTACTGCCATGATCTGAAGCGCAAGTAACTTGTTGACAATCTTGAAATGCGTGAGCAATCTTTGAATCCTGCGCCACAGACGGTGGCTCAAATAAAGTGGATCTGTGGCGACCAAAAAGCTCCCGGTAGCAGCGACTGAGCACATTCATCCCCAGAATACCAGGAATATCTATGCCACCCCCCGGGGGGTCACGGAACACCAACACTCCGCAGGCAGGAATCCTATTACCACACAACTCAACGTCCAATTCAAGATACCCAATATACGGAATTTCAAGTCCATTGGCGGCTCGGAGCTGCAGCCAGTGACACGATCGCAAACGATCCTGGCCCCATGGCTCAAACCCCAACCGAAAACAGGTTTCTGTAATGGTTTACACCATGGAGCCAGTATCAACTAAACAGGGTATGGGAACACCCCCAATATTAACAACCAGGTGTGGACATGAGGAAACTAAACGGGATGCCGACTTGTCACCATTAAAAACATGAGAGCCACATGTGCCCCCTACCGAACTGTAGCTCTGCAGCCCGGTAGGAACTAGTTTTCCGGAGGATTAGGGCCAGAAAATGGCCTTCGTTCACCGGGCAAGGAAGCAACAAAAGGACGTAATGGAGGGCGAGGGGGTCGACGTTCCCCATCGCACTCTCGTGCAAAATGGCCCGGTTGTTGGCACCTTCTACAAATCAATTGGGATGGGTGAGACGCCCGACCACGTGGAAAAGTATTCCGGTTATGAGCTATAGTTTGGGTGAGCCGATCTATCTGCTGTTGCTGCTGACGCAACATTTCTCACAGCTCACTTAGCTCAGATGATTGACTCCCCCGAACTGAAACCAAACCGGAGCTTCTCCTAACCTCATACTGAATTCCACTTACCAAAGGGACCGACTGACTTCGACCCCTGGTCCCACCTGGCATCCCTCCCTTTCCCAACGAATTGCTTCCCCCCGGACCCCCAACAGCGTTACAGTGGGCTGGCGTCTTATCAACTGTTTCAACTCACGACGAAGCGCATTATCGGACACGCATTCAACGAACTGATCACTCACAATAACGTCGCCATTAGAAATGACATGTGGCGACTGACTCTTTACTTTCTCGAAAAGACTTAACAGGGCCAGGGAGAACTCTAACAATGTTTCTCCCTCTTGTTTCCGCCGAGAGAAAAATGTTTCCTGTAGTGTAATATATGATTCTGCACAACCATATATCTCACGCAAAGCCGAAATAATTTTTTCTGGATCACTTTTATCAGCACTTGCACGATATTTAATCTCGTCGTCTCGAGCTTCTCCTTCAAGATGTTCATACAGGAAAAAGGCCTGTTCGGCAGATGTCATATTACGAATACGCATACACGCTCGCGCTTCCTCAATCCACTCGTCAATACAAATACCCGACCTGCCATTAAAATTTGGACAGTGTCTGTATCGCGGAATGAACACGAAGCGTTCGACCATTCCAGCACCCGCATCAGCTGAACGAGGTGTAACCCCAGACAGCAGCTGACTCTGCGCCGGATCAGTTTTCAAACTGGCAAATCCACGTTACAGTCACATTCGTCTCAGTGCTGTAACACGGATCCAGCCCGGGCCTGGTTTCAGTGGGCGGGAACTACTGTTGCAGAGCGGATACGGGCCGCTTCTGTGGAAATTAGCTCGTTTTTTTTTCTTAAGTTCATAACAGAAGACGTCAAAGATATTTTGCGGTCAAAAGATATGTGTTATAATATACTGTTTCAATATCT
This sequence comes from Spinibarbus caldwelli, assembly GCA_039654775.1. Lineage (NCBI taxonomy): Eukaryota > Metazoa > Chordata > Actinopteri > Cypriniformes > Cyprinidae > Spinibarbus > Spinibarbus caldwelli. Next base: position 19,685,774 of record CM077253.1, on the reverse strand, counting down.
TAGAGAAACCAATTTAAGTGGAAGGATATAGGTTTTTTTTTTTTTTTTTTTTTTTTTTTTTTAAACAATGCATATACACGACATTCTGGTCCACACTCCATACCAGATGATGGCGGTAGTGCACCAAAAAGTTGTTTGCCAACCGCCAATAAACCTTAGTAGAAGAAGAAGACGTCAAGACAATCGAGGCAGATACCAAAGCCACTAGAAGGCAAGCCTGCAACCATTAGCCGAAAAAGCGTAACGTTTCTGGTCTGGCAGTACGTGGGAAAGGAGACCAGAGGCCGTTTTTTTGAATGGATGTCAATGGAGGAGAGGTTTCACTACGCTGAATAAACAGCTTTTTAGAGGAAACGGCTTATCTTTTATTGAATCGACAGCCTATCTGCTAATCTTCAACATGTTTTACACTAAACAATACTTTTGGATTCAACTATTTTTATAGTTTACCACAAAAAAAATGTTGTTTTATAAGAGAAGTCACTGACTTTTTGAAACAGGTGGGATTCAGCTTACGGCACTTCCCATTCATTCCAATGGTATCCGTAAACGGCGATTGAGCGTCGTACAATTCTGACTGAAATTCTATGACGTCAAGGCTGTAATGTGAATGGTTATTAAGGGACATGTGATCCAAGTTAGCCGTTACACTTTCTCCAATAGTAAGTAATACAGACCCTCTCATCTCCCTATATTTACAAAATCTCTGGCAGATACAGACTGTACGCTGTTTTCCTCAAAAACTTCACCAAGGTATGTCACACCGTGTGATCACACTGTTCTACTAACGAATTAATTTCTTATGTTGTGTACGCGATAACTTAAAGGTTTGGCGAACACTTAGGCCTATGTTATCAGAGGAGAAATGGTCCAGAGGTCTGTAATTATACGTAATTAACAAATTTTAACTTAATTACTTAATTTAAACTTTAGTAATTTTAACTGCTACTATTAAATTTTAACGTTTATGATTGCTGCGTAGTAATTAGTGATGGGCTAGCAATGTTAACGTTTAAGTGCTAACCTTCAAGGCTGCATGCATTTATCTGATCAAAAAAAAAAGTAATATTGTGAAATATTATTACAATGTGAAATAACTTTTCTATTTGAATATATTTTAAAATGTAATTAATTCCTGTGAATTTTCAGCATCATTACTGCAGTCTTCAGTGCATGATCGTTCAGAAATTATTCTAACATGTTGATTTAGTGCTGGATTTTTATTGGTGCTCAGTTATCAATAATGGTTATTCTTTTCATTATTATTAGTTGTAAAAAAACAATTTTATGATTCTTTGATGAATAGACAGTTCAAAAGAACATACTTTATTTGAAATACTTTTTTTTGCAACATTATAAATATTTTTATAAATATAATGCTTATTTGCTAAATAAAAACAGTCATTTCTATTAAATAACACACACCAGATATTTGAATGGTTGTATATCATGGTTTCTGCATATATAAAGGAGCATACCGTAACTGTTTTTCAACATTGATAATAATCAGAAATGTTTCTTGAGCAGCAAATAAATATATTAGAATGATTTCTGAAGGATCATGTGACACTGAAGACTGGAGTAATGATGCTGAAAATTCAACTTTGATTACAGGAATAAATTACATTTTACAATATATATTCAAAAAAAAAAAATATATTTTCTCTTAATTACTTTTGAAATTGTAATTAAAATATAATTTCTGTGATGGCAAAGCTGAATAAATAAATGCTTTTCTTTTTAACTTTTTATTCAACAATAAATCCTGAAAAAAAGTATCACAGGTTCCCAAAAAAATAAGCAGCACAACTGTTTCCAACATGGATAATGTGATGAAGAGTCTGAAACGTCTGGATCCATTTGCGATAATACTTTTAATAGTAATCAACAGGCAGGGTCAGTACAACAGCGTCGAGAACCACAAATACAATCCAAAATCAAGAACAGATACCGGGCTAAGGTCAGGGCAGGCAGCAGAGAATCAGAGACGATAAGGCAGGCTCAAAAGGGTCAGAAGGCGACAGGCAGACAATCAGAGATCAATAAACAGTCCTAGGTCAAAACACGGAGAATCAAAGAATCAGAAACGCTCAGAATTGTGGCCGGGGCAAACAAGACTTCGCGTCAGCTGAGGAGAAGAGCACAGTTTAAATAGGGGTAGGAAATGAGGAACACCTGGGCAGGTAATCAGGCCAAGGCACGGGGCATGTGGGTAATGCAGTCCAAATGAGATTATTACTCTGGTGAAGGTGCCCTCCGGTGACGATCGGAGAGAGCCACAGAGGTGCGATTTGTGACAGAGCCCCCTCCCTGCGAGCGGCTCCTGAAGCGAGGTCCATCTTAATGCCGAGGTCTGCCACGGGGCCTGGGAGCTGGTCTTTCCGGGTGATCCCGATGGAAGTCAGAGATGAGCGTGGGGTCCAAGATATCCTGTGAACTGACCCAGGATCTTTCCTCAGGACCGTATCCCTCCAAGTCAATTAAGTATTCCAGCTCCCTGCCTCGGCGTCGAGAATCGAGTATCTCTCGTACTTGGTAGGCCACCTCGCCGTCGATGATCAAGGGAGGGGTGTTGCTCTCCGCAACCTCGTCCTGCTCCCTCTCTCCTCTCGGACCACCGGCAGGCTTGAGCAGGGAGACATGGAATGTGGGAGATACGATAGTTAGCGGGCAAAGCCAAACGGTAAGAAATAGGGGTTATTTGTCTGAGGATCTTGAATGGACCCACATACCTTGGACTCAGCTTTTTGCTGGGAAGCCGCAGACGAAGGTCTCGGGATGACAGCCAGACCCACTGCCCAGGTCTGTATTCGGGATGCCCTCTCCTGTGACGATCTGCTTGTGCTCTACTCTTCGTACCGCCCGTTGTAGATGCACATGAGCGGCGTTCCATACCTCCTCACTTCTCTGAAGCCAAGTGTTGACTGCGGGAAACTCCAAGGGCTCCCCGGACCACGGAAACATGGGTGGTTGATATCCCAAGACACACTGAAAGGGGGTAAGGCCGGTTGAGGGTTTTCGCAGGGAATTTTGTGCATATTCAGCCCAGATGAGATACTGGCTCCAGTCCTGCTGATTCTGGTGACAGTATGAACGGAGGAAGCGTGTGAGCTCTTGGTTCTGGCGTTCTGCCTGTCCATTGGATTGGGGGTGGTATCCTGAAGTCAGACTGACGTTGATGTTTAAGTGGTTACAGAAGGCCTGCCATACCCGAGAGGTGAATTGTGGACCCCGATCTGACACAATGTCTTCAGGTAAGCCATAGAACCGAAAGACTTGTTCCATTAAGACCACAGCGGTCTCCCATGCTGTGGGGAGCTTGGGTAGAGGTACGAACCGGCATGCTTTAGAGAATCGATCAACCACGGTCAGGATAGTCGTGAAATTACGGGAAGTGGGTAGATCTGTGACAAAGTCTATGGTAATGTGCAACCAGGGGCGTTGAGGTATGGGCAGTGGTTGTAGCAGACCGGCTGGTCATTGATGGGAGGATTTAGAGATGTTACAGGTGGCGCATTGATGAACGAACTGGATGACATCAGCTTGCAGTGTGGGCCACCAAAAACGATTGGTAGTGAGGTGAGTGGTCGCTGTGATCCCGGGATGGCCAGCACTGGGAGTGTCATGGATCCAGTGTAATACATGGTTACGTAGATGCTGAGGTACATAGGTGCGATCGTCTGGGCAGGTTGGTGGAGTGGGTTCGGCATTCTGGGCCTCCATGATCTCAGTCATAATGTCCCATTGTACAGGAGCTATGATCAAAGTGGAAGGGAGTATGGGGTCATGGCTGGGGCTCCTTTGGGATTGATCAAATTGTCTGGATAAGGCATCTGCCTTGCCATTCTTGGAACCAGGCCGGTAGGTGACTTTAAAGTCGAAGCGAGCAAAGAACAGTGACCATCGGGCCTGCCTTGAGTTCAAACGTTTGGCCGCTTGAATGTACTCTAAGTTGCGGTGATCTGCGAGTACTACAAATGGCAATTTCGCTCCCTCCAGCCAGTGTCGCCATTCCTCGAGGGCAGACTTTATAGCTAAGAGCTCTCTGTCGCCAACATCGTAATTCTGCTCTGCTGTGTTCAATTTTCGGGAGAAGTAGGCACAGAGAAATAGTTTGGCTGGGTTACCTTGACGTTGTGATAGTACAGCGCCTACCCCTGTGTTGGAAGCGTCGACCTCTACGATGAATTGCTTCTCTGGATCAGGGTGGTGAAGAATGGGCGCAGTTGTGAACTTCTCTTTGAGCAGTTGGAAAGCTTTGATACTCTCTGGGGTCCACTGCAAGCGATTGGTGGTTTTCTTGACAAGAGATGTGAGGGGAGCGGCAGTAATACTGAAATTTCTAATAAACCGTCGATAGAAGTTGGCAAACCCCAGAAAGCGTTGCAGTTCTTTCACTGTGGTTGGTTGTGGTCAATTGATGACAGACTGAACCTTACGATCGTCCATGGTTACCCCCTCAGAACTGATGATGTAGCCCAGGAAGGCCACGCGAGTTTGATGAAACTCATTTCTGCAGTTTGGCATATAGTTTGTGTTCAATGAAGCGTTGAAGAACAGCTCTGACCTGTTGGACATGGGATTCGTAAGACTCCGAGTAAATCAGGATGTCGTCAATGTAGACAATTAGAAATTGATGTAACATGTCCCGGAACACCTCATTTACGAACGCCTGAAACACTGAAGGACTGTTGGCAAGCCCGAATGGCATGACGAGAGATTCATAGTGCCCAGTAGTAGTGGAGAAGGCCGTTTTCCATTCATCCCCCTCTCGGATTCTGATCAAATTATAAGCGTTGCGGAGATCCAATTTAGTGAAATATTTAGCCTTGCGCAACTGTTCAAGTGCTGCCGGAACCAGGGGAAGAGGATAACGGTATTTTATGGTGATGTCATTGAGGCTTCGATAGTCGATACACGGACGGAGACCCCCATCTTTCTTCTTTACGAAGAAGAAGCCCGCAGAGGCTGGTGAAGTAGAGGGTCGAATAAATCCCTTAGATAGTTCCTCCTTAATGTAGGCATTCATGGCTTCGGATTCGGCTTGAGAAAGGAGAAATATTCGGCCCCTGGTGGGCATGGCTCCCGGAACCAGATCTATGGCGCAGTCATGGGCTTGATGAGGAGGCAGCTGTGTGGCGTTCTTCTCACTGAAAGCGATTGCTAAATCTTGGTATTCGACAGGCAAGCCCGAGTGGTTGGGTTCAGCGGGGTTGGTAGCCAATGGAGAAATCTTGGTGAGGGATTTTAGACACTGTTGTTGGCAGTTGGGAGACCACCGAGTTATTTGTCGGTCTGTCCAGGAGATAGTGGGGTTGTGCCTCTCCAGCCACGGGAGACCGAGAATTATGGGGTGATGTGGGGAATCAATGACAAACAGTCAGATGGTTTCAGTATGTAGAGTGCTGGTTTTCAGGGTTAGATCCTGGGTGAGAAAAGTTACGCTCCCAGGTCCTAAAGGACGTCCGTCTAACGCTGGCACTGCCACCCAGGGTTCACATGTAAGAAGAGGAAGATCGTGCAGTTTAGTGAATGATTCGTCAATGAAGTTACCCGCTGCACCAGAATCAATAAGGGCTACTGTTTCAACCCATCTCTACTTAATCTTTAACCAGACATTTATTTCTAAAGATTCCCCAGAAGGTAAAGAACTCACCGAAGCAGGATTTTGGCGAACAGGTCTGGTGGGACAGGAAGCGCGGAGGTGTCCGGGTTGTCCACAGTACAAGCAAAGATGGTTACAGATTCTTTCTCTCTCCTCAGGGTGAAGGCGAGTTAAGCCGATTTGCATGGGTTCGGGGTCAGAGCTGAAGGAGGGTGATACGCTGGGGCGAGTGGTATAAGCATCTCGTCGAGCTTGCATCAAATTGTCTATGCGAATGGCGGTCTCCGTGAATTGCTCCAGAGTTTTGCCGTCATCGCGACAAGCCAGCTCCGATTGCAGATCAGCGGTGAGTCCCTTACGGTAGAGTAACTTAAGTGGGTTATCTTCCCAGCCTGTTTGAGCTGCCAGCGTGCGGAAAGTTAACGTGTACTCAGCAGCGGTGTCTTTACCCTGACGTAGACTGAGTAATTGCTCACCCGGTTCTTTCCCTCCCGCGGAGTGCTCAAACACCTCTCGAAACTGGCGGAGGATCTGCATGTGAAGGAAAGGTCATGTGTCTTCCCTCCCATATAGCGGTAACCCAGTCCAACGCCTTCCCAGTCAGTAGAGAGCATATAAAAGAAACCTTGCTGTCGTCTGTGGGGTACAGATGGGGTTGTTGATTAATGAACAGAGAACATTGAAGCAAAAACCCTTTACACTTGGTGGTGGTTCCGTCAAATTTATCAGGTAGGCTGAGACGAAGATTACTGTTGGACAGATTCAGACTAGAGTCTGGGCGAGCAGACGCTGCGGCTGGTGGAGCCGATGCAGCAGAGGGCGGGGTGAGTGTTTGCATGGCTCTTACCAATTCCTCTGTGAGTGAAGTGAGCTTGAGGAGTTGTTTTTGGTGGGCAGCTAGCATGGAGGCTTGTGAAGAAACTTCGGTGACCAGATGATACATAGTCGCTGGATCCTGTTGTGGCGAAGTCTTCTGTGATGAAGAGTCTGAAACGTCTGGATCCATTTGCGATAATACTTTTAATAGTAATCAACAGGCAGGGTCAATACAACAGCGTCGAGAACCACAAATACAATCCAAAATCAAGAACAGATACTGGGCTAAGGTCAGGACAGGCAGCAGAGAATCAGAGACGATAAGGCAGGCTCAAAAGGCGACAGGCAGACAATCAGAGATCAATAAACAGTCCTAGGTCAAAACACGGAGAATCAAAGAATCAGAGAAACGCTCAGAATTGTGGCCGGGGCAAACAAGACTTTGCGTCAGCTGAGGAGAAGAGCACAGTTTAAATAGGGGTAGGAAATGAGGAACACCTGGGCAGGTAATCAGGCCAAGGCACAGGGCATGTGGGTAATGCAGTCCAAATGAGATTAGTACTCTGGTGAAGGTGCACTCCGGTGGCGATCGGAGAGAGCCACAGAGGTGCGATTTGTGACAGATAATAACTGAGTATCAAATTAGTATATTGGAATGATTTCTGAAGGATCATGTGACACTGAAGACTGGCGTAATGATGCTGAAATGCAGCTTTGATCAAAGCAATAAATTATATTTTGAAGTATATTAAAATAGAAAACCATTATTTTAAATTTTAATACTTCATAATATTACAGGGGTTTTTTTCTGTATTTTTGATCAAATAAATGCTGGCTTGATGAGCATAAGAGACTTATTTCAAAAACATTAAAAAGAGTAAGGTGTCCAAACTTTTGACCAGCCTAGTCCCCTTGAATAAGCAGGCAGAACACTTTCAGGCACATCCTGAATGATAGAAACAGAGGGGCACTGAGGAGACAGACATATATTACATTATATTGTTTGGTATGGTTTTTATTTATAAAATCTTTGCCAAAATATGTTTTTATTTCTGTTGACTGTATGCTCCATGTTAATTGATTAAATGAATTGAGAAATTGTCCAGCAACAATTTGTTTCAATTTCAGGTTCCACATGAGAGCTGGGACTGTCAAAAAGTAAGGCGAGTCCTTTTTTTTTTTTTCTCTCTCTCTCTTTTTTTTTTTTTTAGTGTTCAGTGGAGTTTGAGTTATTCAAGCAATTTGAGTTCCACGATTTATAATTGAGCATTGACAATATTTAGTGCCTGATATTGTTACAACTAGTGCTGTTCAAAACACACTGTTTGTTAGGGCTGATTGTGGCTTGCAGCTTTCTGGAGAAACGCTCCTTCAAATAACTTCACACTCAGCATCCTGAACAATATACCTGTTATGACAGTCATAGTCCTCTAGCAATGCTATAGTCTGTGTGTCATTTGGGAACAAACTATTTTTCATCCCAAGTCGGTGATTAAAGGAAGTGTGTATGACACTGATGTCACAGGCACTAACTTCCACGTTAATAAACTGTGACTCTTATGTGTAAGGCTTAAACATTGCCTTCCTTGCTTTGTAACACTATATTAAACAAATACATTCATAACATATCTGTGTAATATGCAATTAGTTGTGTATTTTTTTTTTTTTTATTTTTTTTTTATAAAACAGGTGGCACCTTTCCCCTTGCTTTTCTTCTCTGTTATATCATTATTATACTTCACACCTTTGGGCAGTAAGCAGAATTAACATTATCTTTGTTACACACAAAGCAGGACAAAATTACACGATTACAGGAAAATATAAAATGCTAACTATGGTTAACATTTATGATGTGGAAAAGCATATACAGTGTGTGCATAATTATTAGGCGAGTCAATTTCTGATCATATATTTTTAAGCACTTTTACCAATTCCAAACCACATCAATCATAACTACTATTAATTTGGTTTACGATCATATATTTTATAATTATATCATCAACAAGAACTGAAGTGAAAAACGCTTGCTGATGCTCCAGAAGGAAACACAATACTTTAAGGGGGTGAAAACTTTTGAACAGAACGAAGATGTGTACATTTTTCTTATTTTGCCTAAATATATATATTTTTTTCATTTAGTACTGCCCTTCAGAAGCTACAGAAGACACTTACGTTTCCCAGAAGACAAAATAAGTTCAATTTACCCTGATCTATGTGACTAAATCTTTTTAAAAGTTTTTAAGTTCCGTTTTATTATTGCGATAATTTTTTTTTATGATTATTTTACTTCTTTTTATGTAAAGCACTTTGAATTACCATTGTGTATGAAATGTGCTATATAACTAAACTTGCCTTGCCTTGATCTTCAAATTCAAAAGGTTTTCATGCACTTAATGCATTGTTTTTCCTTCTGGAGCATCAGTGAGCGTTTGAACCTTCTCTAATAGCTGCATATGAGTCCCTCAGTTGTCCTCAGTGTGAAAAGATGGATCTCAAAATCATACAGTCATTGTTGGAAAGGGTTCAAATACACAAAAATGCTGAAAAACCACAGAATTTGTGGGACCTGAAGGATTTTTCTGAAGAGCAGCGGACAGTTTAACTGTTCTGGACAAACAAGGGACTCATGAAAAACTATCACTAAAAAAAAAAAAAAAAAAAAAAAAAACAGCTGTGGATCATTCAGGTAACAACACAGTATTAGGAATCAAGTGGATGTAAACAACGGGGTCATTTTTATAAATTCAACAATTATTAAGTGAAATATCTGATTCAGGTCAGTACTATATAAAAAAATAACATGCATTACATGCGTATGATCCCTCTTACTTTGGTAAAATAATTAACATTTTGCAGATTCTGCAAGGTGTATGTAAACTTTTGACCTTATGTATGTGTTTGTGTGTATACAGTATGTGTGTATATGCATGTGTATGTGTGTATGTGTGTGTGTATGTATGTATATATATACACACACACACACACACAGCAATAACATTATTTTTTTTTCCACATTTAATCTTTTTTTTTTAGAGACGACGAAAAGGAGGGAACTGTCTTTAAGCTGTGGAGTCAGACAGAATGCTCGCATTTACCTCAAAACGGCATTGCAGTTTTGAGGTAGTTATATGAAGTTATACTAGATTCAACTTGATTTTTTAAGTCAGTTTAATGTTACTGAAATTCAAGGAGCCCAATTTAGTTCAATGAACTTAACATTTTAAGTTCTAACTTATTGGCACTAACCGGCCAGATCTCTGAACATGGATTAATGCGCGGGAGTCAAATTTGTATACGAATTCAATATCAGAGTCCTTTCCACCAAGAAAAAAAAAAAAAAAAAAAAAAAAAAATATATATGTGTGTGTATGTTTATATATTCAGCAAATCTAAACATTAGACTCATATTTAATACATAAAGACATCCAGTGCAACATGAAAACAAGGAAACAACGGGCAGACTATACAGCGAACTAACTAAACCGCGGAGGAATTTCAGACGAACAACTCATGAACTTGACGAAGCTGTCAGTCGTTCGGTTGGCGCGAAGAAGCATTCAGCGTCAAGGATGAGGTGAGTGAATGCTTGTGTAACATAATTTTAGGGAGATTATTGTGGTGGCCGGTGTGCTGTACATTAGCACTGCAGATTGTAATGTAACGTTACAAGTCCCATTTAAAACAAATTTGTTTTTCCACCTGTTAAACATCATTAAAATGGGCAATTTGAGCGATTATAGGTGTATTTTACCGTTAAAGTGCGTACCGGTTGGCTTTGTTGAGCAGGCTCGGCGTTTTCGCGCCACTGGAAGTTTAACATTATCCCAGTCAGTCAGGCTTCGTGCGTATGAGGTATTCGTTACTGGGTAAGGTTAAGCGTAATTTTAATATTTTTATCAACCGTGCATACAAGCTAGGATAATATAAGTGAACTATCTAGAGGTAAGTTAGACGACACCCGAGCTGTTTTCTACGACGCATGAACTTAACATCACCAGATTTGTCAGTAAAGTTTGTTCTGTTCAAACTAGAGGAACATATGAAACTTCTTAATATGATTTAAGAGACCACGATTCAAACAATTGTTAACCTTGTTCATTTATGACTACTTTTTAGACAGACGTTTTTGTCAGCTGAACAACTGGCATGTTGTTAAACATGGCAATCAGTTAAATGCACTGTAAAGTTACATCTGTTCCTCACAAACTCGTTTTCAGTGGCATTTGTTATTTTATTGGCCATCATATATTTTATATATAAGTTTGTTTTACGATTGCAAATTGCTTACTGGTAACAGATTACAAGTAACAGTGAATGCAAAAAAATGTATTATGTTGTACTCAGTCAACACGTGAGATCATGCAATGATCACAGTGACATCACACGATCCTCATACTGTGATCCTCACCTTGTGAGTAGTATGTGAGCTCGTTGTGAGTTCAAATGATCCTCATACTGTGATCCTCACCGTGTGAGTAATGCGTGAGCTCATTGTGCGTTTAAAATTTTGAGCAGGTTGAGAGGAGGCAGTTCAAATGTCGGTCACCGGGGATAAGATCATCTACATCTTGGATAAGATTACTAAAAGTTTCGCACCTACAGCACACATTACATACATTCATGCAGAAATGCAGATATGTTCTACATGTCTAAAGTATATAGAGAGATATAAACCTTATAAACTCCTTGATTTTGTGTAACAACTTCTGCATATACAATAAACTATTTGCACAATTAATTTACATCTCTCTACAGAAAGGATTCTGCAGGTTTTAATAAAATGTTATTTAATAACATTAGTAAGCTATATAAACATATTTCCAGTATGTGCCTCAGGCTTGCAAAGTATCATAAACTCCTTCATGAGCATCAACGGTAATCCTCAGCAAATTTCGACACTTCGACAGTCAGCAATCTTTGGCTGTGCATCTTGCGTCATCAGCCCGGAACTAAAGTTTGAGTCAGTTCGGTTACTTCCTATGAACAGGCTCAAAGAACAATTTGTTCAGAAATCAAACATCTAATTTGAAGCAAAAGCAATAATTAAAACATCGTTAAGGAGTGGCAACAAAAATGGGATACGGGAAACACAAGTTGTCATCTATATAAAATAAAGTGAGAAGTAGGAGTAGTGAGGATATCAAAAAGAAGCACCAAAGAGGAAAATATTTTATCAAGATTAAGGGTTGGTCACATGTTGAATAAAACTTTAAAATGAATAAATAAACATCCAACAGGATTATGTGAGCAGTGTAGAGTAGAGTGTTGCACACTTGAAATAAGAGACCATAGACAAGCGTAATGAAATGAAGATCAGGTTCATCTTTAATAAACAAAACAAGCGAAAACAAAACGGAGCACAAACATGGCACATCTCTGGCCCTGTTTACACCTGGTATTAATATGCATTTTCGTTGATCCGATCACAAGTGGACAAAGGAGATACATTACCGTCCACACCTGGCGTTTAAATGCATCTCTTTTGTCCACTTTTGACCACTTCTGTCCTGATTCCATCGAGGGGCGGGTCCCTCTGCTTTTCTCAGAACTACAGAGGGATGATTACATGTGGATGCGCACTAATATTATGTCAGAGTCCAGCTGTTTGTGTTGTTATCAAACGAAGATGCTCCACAATGTGCTGTGCATGTTTATGTATGGGCTGTTTCAGTTATTTCGATCCAGTGGACGAAATACGCTCACACAACTGTCATATAATCACAAAATGAGATGACGGAAAAAGACGAGGAGAGCATGCCGCTTTTGTTTCTGTAGTGTTAGCCGCAAGACCACGCGAAAACCACGCAGAAATCCCGTTTGACTAGTGCGCTTCCCAGCAACATGTCCCACAATGATTAGATGGTTTTGGTCAGTAGGCGGAGAGAAGGCGGTCTTCAGCAGCTGTTCGAACACATTCGACCAAATGCACGTCTACACTACAACAGCAATCTGATCGAATGCGTTTTCGACCACCTCTGGATGTGGTCGAAAGTCGACAAGCTCAAAACTTATAATAAAATTATAATCAAAATTTCTATGTTTGCCACAAGAGGAGTAAGTGGAACATGTATGTGTTTGTCAAAAGTGTTTTAATGAAAGAGAAACGATGAAGAAGGAACTTAGAAAGGTGGGAGTGGAAGGAATAAAGCTAAAAAAAATTATAATCACTTATGGATTAGAGAGCTTATTTCTTTATCTCAAAAGTACAGAACTGATAAAGAGAATGCAGGGATTTTTTATGAAACGGGTAAACTTTGGTCCACACTCCAACACTGAAGGTGGCGATAATGCACATTAACGCTGGTGCTACCCACCAGAAAACAGAAAAAGAAGAAGAATCAACAAACATCACTATTATGATGTACATTTGTGTTAGGGACTGTTGACCATGGAATTGTTACACTGGAGAAATGGTGAGTGGTTTCTTTATTGCTATTCACATACGCTGATATAATATTATAATGCCAATATGCACTGTGGCCTGGGCCCGTGTTAGCAAATTAGCCAGGTACACATGTTAGCCAGGTACATGTGAACCAGCCATCTTGCCAGCTGAGATGGAGAATTAGTTAAGCCAGGAACACACTGAACAACTGTTAGGCTGATTATGAATGTAATTTGATACTTAAAACTGGATCACACCCAAATGCATCAGAGCCAGTTGCGTTCAGTCTGTGTTTACAGTCAGCATTTAAAATCATAAGTGTGTTCAGTTCAGTCTTAGAATGTCTCAGCCAGTCGTTAAGTGTGTCCCTGGCTTTAGGTTTCATATCGGTATTTATGATTTGTTATACTTCCCATATCAGATCATTACTAGACTACATTACTAACTATTTCAGTAACTATACAAGCATGTTTTGTAGAAGCATGGATACATGATTTGTTTCATATTTTGTTTAACTAATAGTTGCTTTCACCTGTTAGGTTGTTAGCAACTGATTGCAATAACATATTGTTCTCTGTGTTTCAGGATGCGTCAAGTCTTTTCAAGGGGACAAAGAAATAGAAGTTAAGAATCGAATAGGAGTCATGAAAACAACACTAGAAGCAGAATGTATCTGTCAAATTGAAATGTTTGTGTCAAATGCCAACACCAAACTGAAAATAAACCAAAATAAACAAGGAAACTGAATTGTAGAATACTTTGAATGAAATAAAATAAGAAATTCTACATGTTTGTGATGTTACTGACCAATATTAGAGAACTTTTAGATCACAGTTAACTCACACTAAACTAACAGAATGAGTTTAAAACAATGATATGACTGGTCTCACATGTTGAGCTTACAGTATGAACACACAGTGAGTGTGCAGTGACCTCACATTGACCACAGTATGAACGCACAGTGAGTGCGCTGTGACCTCACATTGACCACAGTATGAGCGCACAGTGAGTGCGCTGTGACCTCACATTGACCACAGTATGACCGCACAGTGAGTGTGCAGTGACCTCACATTGATCACAGTATGACAGAATGAGCGCACAGTGAGTGTGCAGTGATCTCACATTGACCACAGTATGAGCACACAGTGAGTGTGCTGTGACCTCACATTGACCACAGTATGAGCGCACAGTGAGTGTGCAGTGACCTCACATTGACCACAGTATGAGCGCACAGTGAGTGTGCTGTGACCTCACATTGACCACAGTATGAGCGCACAGTGAGTGTGCTGTGATCTCACATTGACCTCACATTGACCACAGTATGACCGCACAGTGAGTGCGCTGTGACCTCACATTGACCACAGTATGAGCGCACAGTGAGTGTGCAGTGACCTCACATTGACCACAGTATGAGCGCACAGTGAGTGTGCTGTGATCTCACATTGACCTCACATTGACCACAGTATGACCGCACAGTGAGTGCGCTGTGACCTCACATTGACCACAGTATGAGCGCACAGTGAGTGTGCAGTGACCTCACATTGACCACAGTATGAGCGCACAGTGAGTGTGCTGTGACCTCACATTGATCACAGTATGAGCGCAAAGTGAGTGTGCAGTGACCTCACATTGACCACAGTATGAGCGCACAGTGAGTGTGCTGTGACTTCATATTGACCACAGTATGAGCGCACAGTGAGTGTGCAGTGACCTCACATTGACCACAGTATGAACGCACAGTGAGTGTGCTGTGACCTCACATTGACCACAGTATGAGCGCACAGTGAGTGTGCTGTGACCTCACATTGACCACAGTATGAGCGCACAGTGAGTGCGCTGTGACCTCACATTGACCACAGCATGAGCGCACAGTGAGTGCGCTGTGACCTCACATTGACCACAGTATGAACGCACAGTGAGTGTGCAGTGACCTCACATTGACCACAGTATGAGCGCACAGTGAGTGTGCTGTGACCTCACATTGACCACAGTATGACCGCACAGTGAGTGTGCAGTGACCTCACATTGATCACAGTATGACAGTATGAGCGCACAGTGAGTGTGCAGTGATCTCACATTGACCACAGTATGAGCGCACAGTGAGTGTGCAGTGACCTCAAATTGACCACAGTATGAGCACACAGTGAGTGTGCTGTGACCTCACATTGACCACAGTATGAGCGCACAGTGAGTGTGCAGTGACCTCACATTGACCACAGTATGAGCGCACAGTGAGTGTGCTGTGATCTCACATTGACCTCACATTGACCACAGTATGACCGCACAGTGAGTGCGCTGTGACCTCACATTGACCACAGTATGAGCGCACAGTGAGTGTGCTGTGACCTCACATTGACCACAGTATGAGCGCACAGTGAGTGTGCTGTGACCTCACATTGACCACAGCATGAACGCACAGTGAGTGCGCTGTGACCTCACATTGACCACAGCATGAACGCACAGTGAGTGTGCAGTGACCTCACATTGACCACAGTATGAGCGCACAGTGAGTGCGCTGTGACCTCACATTGACCACAGTATGACCGCACAGTGAGTGTGCAGTGACCTCACATTGATCACAGTATGACAGTATGAGTGCACAGTGAGTGTGCAGTGATCTCACATTGACCACAGTATGAGCGCACAGTGAGTGTGCAGTGACCTCACATTGACCACAGTATGAGCACACAGTGAGTGTGCTGTGACCTCACATTGACCACAGTATGAGCGCACAGTGAGTGTGCAGTGACCTCACATTGACCACAGTATGAGCGCACAGTGAGTGTGCTGTGATCTCACATTGACCTCACATTGACCACAGTATGACCGCACAGTGAGTGCGCTGTGACCTCACATTGACCACAGTATGAGCGCACAGTGAGTGTGCAGTGACCTCACATTGACCACAGTATGAGCGCACAGTGAGTGTGCAGTGACCTCACATTGACCACAGTATGAGCGCACAGTGAGTGTGCTGTGACCTCACATTGATCACAGTATGAGCGCACAGTGAGTGTGCAGTGACCTCACATTGACCACAGTATGAGCGCACAGTGAGTGTGCTGTGACCTCACATTGACCACAGTATGAACGCACAGTGAGTGTGCTGTGACCTCACATTGACCACATTATGAGCGCACAGTGAGTGCGCTGTGACCTCACACTGACCACAGTATGAGCGTACAGTGAATTTGCTGTGATCTCACATTGACCACAGTATGAGCGCACAGTGAGTGTGCTGTGACCTCACATTGATCACAGTATGACAGTATGAGCGCACAGTGAGTGTGCAGTGACCTCACATTGACCACAGTATGAGTGCACAGTGAGTGTGCTGTGACCTCACATTGATCACAGTATGACAGTATGAGCGCACAGTGAGTGTGCAGTGACCTCACATTGACCACAGTATGAGCGCACAGTGAGTGTGCTGTGACCTCACATTGACCACAGTATGAACGCACAGTGAGTGTGCTGTGACCTCACATTGACCACAGTATGACAGTATGAGCGCACAGTGAGTGCGCTGTGACCTCACATTGACCACAGTATGAGCGCACAGTGAGTGTGCTGTGACCTCACACTGACCACAGTATGAACGCACAGTGAGTGTGCTGTGACCTCACATTGATCACAGTATGACAGTATGAGCGCACAGTGAGTGCGCTGTGACCTCACATTGACCACAGTATGAGCGCACAGTGAGTGTGCTGTGACCTCACATTGATCACAGTATGACAGTATGAGCGCACAGTGAGTGTGCAGTGACCTCACATTGACCACAGTAAGAGCGCACAGTGAGTGTGCTGTGACCTCACATTGACCACAGTATGAACGCACAGTGAGTGTGCTGTGACCTCACATTGACCACAGTATGAGCGCACAGTGAGTGTGCTGTGACCTCACATTGACCACAGTATGAGTGCACAGTGAGTGTGCTGTGACCTCACATTGACCACAGTATGAGCGCACAGTGAGTGTGCTGTGACCTCACATTGACCACAGTATGAACGCACAGTGAGTGTGCAGTGACCTCACATTGACCACAGTATGAGCGCACAGTGAGTGTGCAGTGACCTCACATTGACCTCACATTGACCACAGTATGAGCGCACAGTGAGTGCGCTGTGACCTCACATTGACCACAGTATGAGCGCACAGTGAGTGTGCTGTGACCTCACATTGTGAACATAGTATGAGCGCACAGTGAGTGCACTGTGTGGTTACACTTTTAGCTCACTGTGACACACACATTGTGACCACACCATGAGAATCATGTGAGCTCATGGTGACATTATTGTGAGATCAAATTGTTGACTGGGATACTATGTACTAAAAGTATGTACTTTTTTGTTATGGAAAAGTACATACTTTTAAGTGTGTAGCAAAAGAGTATGCACATTCTGGGACATACTAAGACGTCATTTAACGGAAGAGAATGTTGTTGCCTAGTTACGCACAATCAATGTAAACAAAGCATTTGACATTTCATACATTCCTATTCATCCAATATAATTTACTCTTTGCATTATATATATATATAGCTTAGGAGAAACAAACTCCTATGAAAATGTGAGGACTATATTTAGACAATTACTGTAAAACACACATAAGCATTACCTCCTCCTGTCCTTGCTGCTTCTCCTAGAACCATTACTAAACACCTTGGATTCAAATGTTTATTATTATATAAGGAAACATTTACAGTAGAAATAAAGAATAGTCATATTAGTGTTCCTGGAATAATTTAAGCCTGAAAGTATTAATATCATAATCACTTTAATAGGAGAAAACAAAAATCACACCAGAGCTTGTGTTATTGTACATTTAGATTTTTATTTTTGCATGTATCTATTTATTTATTTGTTATTATTAGTATTTTTATTCATTACAATTATTATTATTATTATTATTAATATTATTATTATTATTTTTATTAATGATTGGGTAAGGACGGACATTATTGTGCATCTTATGAGCCTATCTTGGTCACTTTTCATGATCAACAGATGAAAAAAAAAGAAAGAAAAAAATTATATTGCCTAATATTTAAGCATAAATAGGCCTATGAAACTAAATAGGCTACGCTTTCTTTAACGCACTGGCGTGTTCTGATGGATTTTTTGCTCATGACAGCGGAAACAACTTAAAATAGCCTACTCTGTCATTTTTGGCCATACAGATTAGTGCAAGACATCATTATACACTATAAATGGTCTACTTTTATTTGTGTACACACAGACAATCGAGCGCTTCGTTCTGCTAAAAGCACAAAACAAATTGCACACAAAAGTGTCCCAGCTCTTGATATACAATCACCGATGAACACTTTTGGTTTTAATGAAAAAAAAAATAAATAAATAAAAAAATAAATAAATTCTATATGAGCGCGGATTAGAACCCAGGACCTCAGAAAGCACACGAGCGAAAAATGCGAATTTATATATTTATTCACTGCTGTGAAGAATCTCGGCACTAATTATATTGTGTTACTAATATTTACTTGTATATTAACAAAGTCACTTCGTGCGGCTGCACTGCCTTCACTGTCTGTAGTTACGCCACTGACCCGTGGTATAAACTTTTGGCCATATCGCCCATCTAAGTCATTCATCGCACACTATCAACAGGCGCGTCACGTAGGCTACACTTCTTGTATTTCGTTTGGGCACCACAAGGTGTCACTGTGGCCTCAAAGCTTAAATAAATGTTGAAATAAATAAATGTGAAAATAAATACGTAAATACTTTTTTTTTACTTTTCTTTGTACATTTATTTATATATTTATTTATTTATATTTGCTTTTTTACATTCCTTTGTACATTTATTTATTTATTTATTTATTTATTTATTTATTTATTTATAATTATGGCAGGATTGTCATTCCATACAGAAGGGCCAGCAACAGAGAGAGACGAACCAACAGCACCATCTTGGTTGCCAGATTGTATGAGCAAAGGTGGGGAGATGGATGGCGTAGAACCTAATGCAGCATCCATCACCCCATACCACTTCCAAGATGCTGCTGTCAGTTCACCTCCCTCTGTGCTGACCCCTGACTGTGGACACTTCAGATTCTAATTTGTGAAAAACACTCAATTAGTCAAATATTATTTAACTGGTTATTTATTTTTTATGGGAAAATAAAAGACAGCATGCGACATCACATTTACTTACTTTATATTTTTGCTTTAAGTTTTCAAATTTTTTTTCACCCATGCTGCAGAAACTTTTCCATCCAGATTTTTTTCATGGATGAAGGCTCTTAGGTACCCAAAAGAGAGCACAGTAAATCATTTCAGTTATTCACAACAATCAGAAAATCCTATATAAAAGCAAACTAATCCATTGAACCTAAACAGAACATATTTTAATAAGTTAAAGCTAATAAACAAGCAACACAAACAATAGTAATAACAAACAGTAAAGGGTGTCTATTAAGAGACTACAGATAAGTTGACATCCATTTAATAAGAGGCTTCATAATGAGGCTAGTTTCTGTGTTCATCCCCATGAACATGAGGGAAGTCGTGATTAGAGAGTCGGACTCGTAATCCAAAGGTTGCGAGTTCGAGTCTCAGGTCCGGTAGGGATTGTAGGTGGGGCGAGTGAATGTACAATGCTCTCTTCACCCTCAATACCATGACTGAGGTGCCCTTGAGCAAGGCACCGAACCCCCAACTGCTCCCGGGCGCCGCAACAAATATGGCTGCCCACTGCTCCAGGTGTTTGTGTGTGTGTTCACTGCTGTGTGTGTGCACTTTGGATGGGATAAATGTAGAGCACGAATTCCGAGTATGGGTCACCGTAATTCACTAAATGAATGTAATGTTTTATTTGATTATTTAATTTACTTAGCTGAACGTGGACTAGTATAGATGTTGCAATGTGCTTAAATGACACTTCACTATGAATATATAACTGATCAAATTGAATGCCTTGTTGCTTGAGTTTTGTGTTCCGTTTTTTTTTTTTTTTTTTTTTTTTGTGATTTACTTTGTACTTCAAATAAAATATTTTTCAATTGTTCTTTAAAAAGGTTGTTTAAAATAAACAAGAAATTTTAATAAAACATGAGCTTAATGGGAACAGGGGTGTGTTTAAAGGGTACAAAAATGTACCCATTAAGTACAGCCAGACTTTTTGCATTTAATGATGTATATCTTAATCGAAACGCTTTTGTCATTTAAAATAAAAAAATTTTGTGTGAGAGATTAATATTTTATTTTAACATAACTTCTTGTACTGAAACCAATATCTTGTGCACTAAAAATGTCTCAAAGTAGATTTTGGTGAGCTTACGTTTACCCTATGTAGTCAGAAATGTCACAAAGATTATCGATACTCACCTATCCTATTCAGCCCTCTTTATCAGACACTACTTATAGAATATAAACTTATAGGGAATTTTTGACGATAAAAAGAAGGAAAGGACCATATAACTCATGAAATAGTTCTCTGAATTTAAATTGAGATTTACCATGGACAGCTCAACCGTACGGTAGTTTTATATAAAACATAAATAAAATAAAAAAAAGTGCTTGAGGCTATTTATTAGATGTCTACTAATAGGAATTGTAAGTTAAATAATTTTTTCATTAGCTCCTTTTAGGGGTGAAAGTTAAAGGGTTAACATGAGCTTATAGTTACTGTCAAAACTCACACATCCTGTACTTGGGTTGCTATGGCAACCAGGCAAATGCTTACACAGAGAGTTATACGTGTGTGTGTGTGTGTGTGTGTGTGTGTGTGTGTGTTCAAAATTGTTTGACAAATATGGAAGTTCTAGTAGGAGGAGACTTCCTGCCTTAATGCAGAACTATATAAAGTAATGTTGGGAGCACATCCACGCCGCACTCCGAAGGTTTTATTGCTTATGAGTTATTGTTTTTTTTTAATAAAGCGAAACCATTTCAAATGGTGACGCATTAAACTTTTATTAAAACAAGTCTCTGAGTGATTAATTTATTAGTAACATATTATCTGAACTTGAAAAAGACTTCTGTCGAGCCCCAGAGTCGTCCGAACTCAGCTGAGCAGCACGGACACCGGAGGAGGATTCCTTAAACTTCTGATCACATTTCCCAATATAAGAGGTAAGGACATATCTATTAATTGGGAATTGTTTGTAGACAGTGAAGATGTGAATTAGAGGATTTCTGGTTTTCTAAATCGGTATAACAAACTTAAAAGTTATAGTTGTTATAATATGTTTTTCTGATCTGTCTGCTGTTTGCAGTAGATACTATTTTTCATAGTGTGATTGTTCATAGTGATTCATAGAATATAGAACAGTTTATTTATTTTTTATTTTTTTAAGTTGAGCTGTGAGTTGTATTAAAACCATTCTAGGTCAGATTGAGTCTCAAACATTATCCTAATTACTAATTATAATAAGGGTTAACCCACACCAATTTAAAACAAAAACACAAAAGTTCATTGTCATAAAGGTTGTCCTTTTTTTTTTTTTTAATTCAGATATGTCAGATTTCAATGATATTTTACCACTGAACTAGAAAATGACCCCGGTTTCCATTTCAGAAATCTGGTTTCATCATCAAATAATAGAGAGATCATAGTGCACTATGTGTCTAAAATTTGATTTATTGCCCCTCATAAAATTCCACCCCCACCCCCCTTACAGGACACCTGTTTTGGACGCCTGTTTGTACACCCCCACCCATCTAAATGGGGCCATCTGTTTTTATCCAGTCCAGCGATCCGAAGGAATTTATGACTGTTTTTGGAAATGTGTTTTTGTGTGTGGGGATGTACAAACTGTTAAAACTATGTGCTTTAAACTTTAAATTGTGAAACAGCGTTAAATGGGATAAAGGGAAGTTTTTATTAAAGTTTTTTTTCACACACATCAAGAAAAAACATCAAACATACGCGTAAAACGAGCAATGCAATTACTGTTTTTCCCTGCAAGTCAAGACGAGCTAGTGTTGTTCATTTAAAAACTAGAGTTTGTTATAAGTAAATCTTACCACGATCTAAAACAAAAAAGCATCTGACACGTTCGTTAAGTAAGATACTCGTCAAAATCTTGTAAGATTACAATTTAAAAGCTAGCGTTTGTTACAAGTTAGAAAAGAAAAGGAGGGAAAAAAAATAACTGTGATTAGGTTAGAGTTTGTTACAAGAAAATAGAGCCGACTTATCTTACCGTGGTGTAAAAGAAATTTTACACAATTTAAAAGCTAGCGTTTGTTACAAGTTAGAAAAGAAAAGAAGGGAAAAAATAGCTGTGATCTAAAATAAATAAATAAATAAAAAGAGTAGACTATCTTACACTGCTACATCCTCACACGTTGCCGTCAAAACTCGAAATGAGCTCAGGAGCGCTGCGGTCAGACCACACCCCACTACCCGCCCCTAACACCAGAGGAGCGGCTGTGGTTAAGCAACCTGGGTGTAGCGATATGTTTAAAAAGGGTCTGAGGATGACTTATCCTTACCTAGACACAAAATACAAACGGGGATTTTGTGAATTTGAAAAACAGAAAATTATTCTGTAACAATGGCAGAGGCATCATCACCTAAAACTCCTGAGAAGAACGTTGAGGTCGCTATGGGCGATCTTACTCTAGCGCCGAGGAAGATGAAACACGGACCGTGTTTGTCCAAGTTTCTCCACGAGTCTTTGGATAACCTTAAGTATGAGTTTCATTTATCCGGTAATCGCGTTTGCAGTTACAACTTTGACAAGATCAACCGAGAGGTCAGACTGAGTACCGTGGACAATGATGAAAGGTTCACGTATGACACGTGCGATGACCCCGAGTTATTTTTCACTGTAAAAGTTTATTGTTTATTTCACAACTATGTTTGGCGTGATCTAAAAGACGGTTGCGATGACCCTCTGTTCATAGGGGAATGGGTCGGTATCACGCCCGGAATGCGGTACAGAGTGCTCGGGGATCACGTTAACAAGCATGCTGATGATTACATTTACATACTTTGTAGCGATCACGGCTCAGATCTAGCTGAACGCGCATGGCCGATATCTGAAGAGGATCATCTCAAATACTATAGCATTAAATTCTTGTTTCAATGGAAAGATGTGCCTGCGTTAGAAGACATATTCGGAAAGATTGACAAATTGTTTAAGTGGTGCGAAGCATTTGACAGATACAACAATATAAAAGTGAAACTGTTTCACCCTGAATGGTGTGTGTCCAGTCAGAGAGGCGTTCACGTAGCTCCGCCTACATTCTATAATCATTAAATACAGACCGACAGGGGCTCTCAGAGGAAATAGACTTTCAAACGCTAACGTCATCAACATGACCCAAGAAAATACTCCGACTCCTCTTAGTTTTGTACGCAACGACACCGCAGCCGCCGCGGGGTCGTCTACGGACAACGTTACCTGGCTGAACAAATTTTGTACAGAACTCGGATACCATAACCTCGCTTTCCTGGCAAAGTACAGACCGCCTCAAGACGGGGCGCCTGACGCTACAGCCTCTGACGCCGTCTCGGACACAGTCGACGGTTGCATCGGTGTGACCGGGCATAAAATCATTAAAGCCGTTGTCGGGATCATTCTGGAACATCTGGTTGACAGGCGACTAAAAAAAAATTGCTATAGTTGTGAGACGGATCATCCTTCGCAAGTACAGCATTCATGTCTCTATGAGGCGCCCTCATATTATTTTCTCGGCTGTTTCGAAGAACTGCGTGGTAAAGTGTGTAAAACTGATCTAAAGCTCATTCTGGCCCGAACCTTGAAACTGTTTGGTTTATCGCCGCACCTCCAAAGGATTCAGGGGGTTGTCGACGCTGTTCTGTATGAGCTCAGAGATGAGATGTACATAGTGGGGGGATTGGCTGAACTCAGGACGAAACTCTTGGATGAAACCTGCGAACAGGCTGTTTATGACGCTGTTGACAGCTGGAAGAAAAGTGCACCTGCGGATTCTGACTAACCTGGGACATGGGAAACCTCTGCAACACAACCTGTCTGGCAAAACTCTTATTCAAACAACGAATTAAGAGAGAAATAATGCATTTATTGTATAAGATTATTAATGATGTGAGTGTACGTTATGCAGATAATAATCGTTTAACGAAATTAAAAATTCAAATGATTGTTATACGGGGTATGTCGAATGAGTGGAACGTTATGACAAGCCATTGTGTCGCAAAGGGGTATGATCCCTGCATGACCGTTAAAAACATTCTTGAAATCATGCCTGAATCTGAAGAAAGTCTTAAAATAGGTAACATTTTATGTCTTTGTACTTATGTAACCGATGTGTGTGTAATACTGATGTCAAGAAGCGAATCGACGGACGTGTGTAAAATTATTGACGTGTTAGTTGAATATATGATGGAGAAAAATTTTGTAATGTGTGTGAAATTCCTTCAATATCTAGACGATATATAACCAATCATATTTAATGTTTGTACCCTTCTGAATCGACATATTGTAAATAAAAACCTGTTTGACACGAAACGTTCTGTCATTATTTTCTGAAAAACTGTGGGGGTAAGATGTCTGAATTAATGAAAAAAGTGTACTACAACCCATCAAACCCGGGGTCTTTGGGTGGTAAAGAACGGTTAAAACGCGGTGTTTTACAGGAATATGGGGTAACTCTGAAGGATAAAGAAGTGGAGGATTGGTTAGCAGTTCAGGACGCCTATACATTACACAGAACCGCACCTGTCAAATACAAGAGGAATAGAGTGGTAGTGTACGGGAAAGACGTACAGTTTCAAGCAGATCTGGTTGACATGTCTGCTTATTCGAAAGAAAATGATAATATCAAATTTTTACTGACCTGTATAGACGTTTTCAGCAAGTACGCTTGGGCACGCCCGCTGAAGAATAAGACCGGACAGGAGGTCACGAAAGTGTTTGAATCTATACTTAAAGAAAACCGCGTACCGCAAAAATTACAGACTGATAAAGGCACCGAATTTTTTAACAAGCATTTTCAGCAACTGATGAAAAAGTATAACATACATCATTTTGCTACAGCAAGTGATGTGAAAGCATCAGTGTCGGAGCGCTTTAACCGTACTCTTAAAAATAAAATGTGGCGATTTTTAACAGCCGTCAATTCAAAGTGTCATTACAATATCTTACAAGATCTTATAGATGGATATAACGCGAGTTATCACAAAAGCATTAAAATGCGACCCCTGGACGTTCATAAAGAAAATGAAGCGGTCGTATTTAATAATCTGTATGGAAAGATGCGTAAAGACGCACCTGTCTTTAGGTATAAAATTGGTGATGTGGTTAGAGTGTCTAAAGTCAGAAATGTGTTTTCTAAGGGCTATGAACAGAATTATACAGAAGAGTTTTTCACTATAGTTGCCTGTTTACCGCGGACCCCGCCAGTGTACAGATTACAAGACTACGATGGGGATATTATCGACGGATGTTTTTATGAGAAAGAATTACAAAAAATTATTGTGAATCAAGATAAGTCATTTAAAATAGAAAAGATTTTAGATCGAAAAAAGAGAGGCCGTGACATGTTTTGTCTCGTGAAATGGTGTGGGTGGCCGCCTAAATTTTCGTCATGGTTGCCAGAACGGGACATCTTGGACATACAGACCCCCTTAAAGTAACATCGAGGTTGTCATAAGTATCATTTGTGAAAATCTACATCATGGACGAGGGTGGTTTTTACATTACGCTACCTTGCAATGCGTCGATGGATGTTTATCCCGACAACCGTATTTCTAATTACAAAACAAGACTCGCGAGAAGTATGAACCTCAAAGGCCGGTGGGAGGTCGGGTTGATCGAAATTTATTACCCTATTTCCTGGTACACATTTAATGAGGAAGATGCTACATTTATTATTAACACTACCCCAAACATACTGGGGTATGATGAGAAACATTACGAAGAGGACGAGGGTGTGATTATCTACATTAAAGAAAAAAATCTTCAAAACATATCTAAAGTGTGTAATACCTTAAAACCGGGATATTATGAGGACGTTGTTTTTCTGGTTAGAGAAATAAATGCAAATCTACCTCCGAGAGTGACTCTGGGGTACGATCACGTCAAAAACAGGATATTTCTAAAAGCACCGACGAACACATCTTTGGTATTTTACGGGAAGGTGGCTGTTATTTTAGGGTTAAAACCGGGCGTGCCTCTAGGATCTGTAAATCACCCTCACGAAGATCATTTCGATGCTACACCCGTCGTGACGTATGCCCCGCATCAGGCCGACATAAGAGGTGCCTTTTATAGCTTGTATATATACACAGACATGATCGAATATCAATCAGTCGGCGATTCGTATGTACCGCTACTGAGAACTGTACATATAGAGGGTGCGTCTAACGACATCGTCAGTGTTAGGTTCGATAAACCGCATTACGTGTCTGTGACTAAATATAATATTACAGACATTTGCATCGAGGTTAAAGACGACCAGAACAAACACGTCCGTTTCACTTACGGTAAAGTTGTGGTTAAACTCCACTTCAGACCTGTGAAATAGATTTTTGTTTTTAACAAAACTATTACCCGACTATGGACCCCGAACGCTATGTAGCTTACTACCGAAACCAAGCGGGTAACGGGTTACCCGGCTATGCCGGTGGTCCTGTTATGTACGGGGCCGGTATAGGAGGAATTTTCAAAGCGCTTTTCAGAACTGCTCTACCTCTGTTGAAAAAAGGTTTTAGTATAGCAAAACCGCATCTAAAAGCTGCTGCAAGAAATATAGCTAGCGACGTTGTAACCACAGCCCTATCGAGGTCGTATAACGATAATAATAAGAACAACAACGGTCAAAACGGTAACGGGTTAATGGTTATGTCGCGCGGTTCTTTTTAAATCGCCCGGAGTGCGAATGCGTAGGGGGAGTGGCTGCGTGAAGAAAGCTAAACGTACTAGCAAGAAGCGTAAGGTCGCAAAACGCTCACGACGCACCCGCGCGAAACGTGTAAAGAAAACTGTCCGTGTCAAAAGACCACTGAACACTATTTTCTAAACATGTCTCTATTCCACAACATGTCGGAGGAATGTATTAAATCCGAGCTAGATTTATTTACCGTACCTATGACACAGACGTCTATTGAAAAAAATACCTACGTCGAAATACCGCCTCTATCTGCAATAACTGATTCATCGCCGCTAGAATTTTTTATTGCGGGGACGGGTGAAGATTACATCGATCTAAATAACACTCTGTTATACACTCGGATCAAAATAACCAGACCAGACGGTACCGATATAGCAGATGGTGCACCTGTCGGTTTAATAAATTACCCCGGTGCGTGTATATTCTCGCAGGTAGATGTTTCTCTAGGTGACCGACTGATAACGCAGAGTTCCAGCACGTATCCTTACAGGTGTTTGATCGAAGCTCTGATAAATTTTGGAAAAGATACCCTCGAAAGCGTCTTTTCAGCCGGATTGTTTTACAGAGACACGCCGGGTCACATGGAATCTACCAACCCCGCGGGGGAAAATACGGGATTAATGAAGTGTGCCGCGTTTACCAACGCTAGCAATGTCGTAGAATTACTAGCCCCCATTCATAGCGACATTTTCTTTCAAGAAAAATTAATGTTGAATGGTGTAGATACAAAAATACGGATGACAAGAGGTAAAGACGAGTTTTGCCTAATGCGAGATGACGCTAACGCTTATAAAGTCAATATTGTATCAGCATCTCTTTTTGTGAAAAAAGTTTCGGTTTCACCGGGCGTTCGGTTAGAACACGCGCAGGCTCTTCTATCAACCACTGCTAAATACCCCATAGAACGTGTGTGTCTGAAGAATTTCTCTATCCCGGCAGGATCTCGCGTGTCTAATCAAGAAAACCTTTTTCTCGGGACGCTACCAAAATCTATCATTTTAGCAATGACAGAAAATTCGGCTTTTTCAGGGGCGTACGATAAAAACCCCTTTGCTTTTAAACATTTTAACCTGGAATTTCTAGCTTTATATCGAGACGGAATTCAAATCCCGTCCAAACCCCTTCAGCCGGAATATGAGAACGGATCTGCCGTGAGGGAGTTTTATCAACTCGTATTATCTACCGGGAGACATCTTAAAAATCACCCTCTGGCGATAGATCGGCAGGATTTTCTAAACGGATACACCCTCTACGGGTTTAATTTATCAGCCGATGAAGATTGTTCGAATCACGTATCTCTAATCAGATCAGGGAACATTAGACTGGAAGCCCGATTCAGACAACCTCTCACGCAGTCCATAACCATTATCGTATACGCGATTTTTGATTCGATCATTGAAATATCCAATCGAAGACAGGTGCTGGTCGATTATTACTGAGACGGCGAAATGAATACCGTCCAACTGACGGCCGTTAAAACCTCGACTCTGCAATACATTTAATTGTATTCACTGCATGCAGATCTGTAAATCTCTGTAATGCTCCTAGAACGGTTCTATAATTTCATGTCTAATAAATAAAAGGAAATGTAATCACAAATGTGTTAATGTGTGTACTGTATAAATAAAATACGTGTAATCAGTCATATCTTTTTATTGACATTATGTTGATAATTCAACATAGGTTTTAATACAGACATTTCAAATATGTTTACAAACATATTTACAAACAATGATGTTAAAAAGTTAACCATGCGCTAGCATCAAGAGGTGGCGAATTAAAAACGTTTCCAACGGGGGTACTAGATTGTGACTTAGCCGTAAGCTTTTTACCTCGCCGTTTTTTCAACGGGGTAGCCATCTTTGGCGACATCTGCTGGCTGCTTGTGGGTGATTTCCTTTTAAGGGCCTCAACTGTACATTTAACTTGCGGGTTGCTTATAGTTGAAAACGGTATATTTAAAACGGCAAAAGCATCCAGAAATTCGCTCCATCCGCGTGGTCTGTATTCATCGCGAATCCTATGAGGAGCTGTTATACTTTTAATCAAATCCAACATGTGTGATCCGGCGATCACTTGCCCTTTAAACACAAACTCTCCAGATTTTGTCCATGAAGACACTTTTTTAGCGTTAGACATTTTATTCAAAATGAATTTTATGTTTTTTAAACTCCTTTGTGGAATGTTGTTTAAGATTTCATTGACAATTTGATCCTCCCCATTGACATCATTAGACGGCGGGGCAGGAGCATTAGCAGGTGCGGTAGCAGGTGTACTAGCAGGTGCATCGGTATGAACGGCGTCCTGTTTTGGTAGCGTAAGAGTTAAAGCGCCGCTCTCCAAATCACCTTGTTTTACTATAGTTAAAAACCTTTGCAAAATGTTGGAATAAAGTTTAGCTTTCCCGTGCGAATCTAAATCGACCCTCTGTAATATATTTCTTATAGCACCATCCAAATCGTTTTCTACAACTTGTTGAATTGTCTCACGAACATTCCCGACTCTTAATTTATTCAGCTGATTCTGCGGAATTACATAATGCTTTTCAGCATATTCCATTCCTAATGTTGTCTGGATGATATCAAACTAGTAATAAACGGTATGGCAACGCTTAACAGAGGCACTAGAAAACCTCCTCGTTGATTAATAAGTCGTTTTTTTCTCTTGACGGTGATCTTTTTACTAGCGGCGTATTTGATTTCCTGTTTTCTCTTTTTTAATCTTCGGAACTGCGCGCTGTTTAGGGGTATGGTACCGCAGAGGACGTTAAGAGCTATCTCACACAAGGATAGAATCAGTTGATCTGATGCCGACTGTAAAATGACACGTCGTTGCTTTGGTGAAGC
The DNA here is from genome assembly GCA_039654775.1 of Spinibarbus caldwelli. NCBI lineage: Eukaryota > Metazoa > Chordata > Actinopteri > Cypriniformes > Cyprinidae > Spinibarbus > Spinibarbus caldwelli. Next base: position 19,656,275 of record CM077253.1, on the reverse strand, counting down.
CTTATATAACAATTTTAAAAGCGATAGGTTTTTACAAAGCCTATCGCTCATTTTTTCTTATTTTTCACCAAAGTTTACCGCGTTCTTTTCTGTACGTACACCACCTGGTGATCTGAAAACAGACCCGATCTGAGACGAAAACGCTCCGGCGTTTTAGCTTTAAAGTCAATCAAAAGGAATCCAAAGGGTTGATTGGTTGCATCCTGATAACATTCCATAAAATATTTTGTGTTCCCAGGAAAAATTTGACGTCCTAAAAGCATTATTTGCATCGAGTCTCTGGGGCTCTTGTACAAAATAATATAGTGTGTGTTCAGTGTAATAGTCCTGCTGGTTTTACCTTGAAAAAACAGGTTCTGAGTTATCAATATAATGGAAAATGATTTATGATGAACATATTTCGTGAATGCTCGTGAGAGTTCATCGTTCGAATATGCTAATTCCATTAAATCATCACAAATCAAAACAGATTTCTTATTAGGAGGTAATAAATTTTCATCCGTTAAAGATTTTGGAATGCCTTCAATAAATTTAATATCAAACAATGACAAGAGTTCATCATACAAAGGTTGCCAACAACTGTATAAAAACACAATATTGTCAATTTTTACACTGATCATCTTATCTGCATTACACAACAAATTTTTTACAAAGACAGTCTTTCCGCTGCCTGAAGGCCCGGAGATCACCGCGGAGAACGGGAACTGAAAACGAAAGTCAAAACCTTCTTCAACATACACATTGTGTGATCCAGACATTTTGTTAATATCCGTAGGGTAAAGTTGCGTAGTCAGGCAAAAGCAAACGCTTGTCATAAACCACTTTGAACCTTTTCAAAACTGATCTATTATGCAATGTGAACTTCTTTTTATTCCGTACAATGGTTTCTGTACATGTGAGCAGGTGAGTCGTGTCACGTGATGTTACATAACCGTGCACCAGACAGACCATGCTTTCTAAGGTAACGATTCGCGCGTTCGCAGAATGGAGCATGATACCCTTCGCTTTAAGAGTGACTTTATTTTTAGCCGTTCTAAAGCTGTACGATTTTGGTCCGGTTGCTGCGAATTCCGTGATATAATCGCCTGCGTCAAGCTCGTTCGTCAGTTCGCCTAGATATGAGCCTGTTTGAGACATCCATTCGCCTTCTTTCGATGAAAAGATAAGACTGTCTGTATCTACGTAAAAAACGCGTGGTCCTAGTCTATCCATAAGGTCGTATAATTCCAAACGTCCATAAGCTGTGGTGAATGACGCGATAAACACATTAACATCACGTGCGGGGGCGGGGTCCTCATCCGCGTAACACCACTGTACCAGGGCTACTGAGTCTGACACGAATGAGAAATGTTTAATGACGTGACAGTTTCCAAAGATGTGACGGGCGAAATCTTCAGGATCTGTTAAAAGTTCTGCTGTAGGTAAATTACATCTAAGCCCGAATCTCCCCCAAAGCGCGTTCAATAAATATTTATTTATAGATCTGCGTGCAGGATTGAGCGCGATTTTGTTAATGTCCAGCTGAACTCCCTCCTTCTCAAAATACGCGTTGACGTAAGACTGTTTTTCGTCGTCTGTCACTACGTGCGGCGGAAAACCTGAGGCCTCTTGCTTGAATTTGAGAAACGTCTTAACATATTCGGTGAATAATGTGTCTGACGTCTGCTGAAAGTGCCAAACTTCCACAATTCTGACGACTGAATACCCTTTAACGGCAGCATGTGAGAGTTCTACAGATGTCCAAACGCCTGAAATGGCTCTTTCTTCATCACTGTGCTGACAGCACTCCTGTAGCTGTTGTTCTGCACAGCTGCGGCACAGAGCGAACAATAGCTTTCCCTGCAGGGATTTGAAAGGGATAAGCGGATGAAGTAGTTTACGCGGAGGTAGTACGGTGCATTTAATAAACCCGAAATATGACTCGACCGGTTCAAAATCTTTTAAAATTATTTCAGGATGGCCGATCGGGTAAGTTTTACGCGACTGCACGTAAGGATAGAGCGACGTAAAGTCCAGATATGAAATGCCCTCGCCCTCTGTAACTTTATGGTAAAGCTTCAGGGCATTGGTTCTCCCACCGAAAAGCGATTCCCTAGGATTAAGCCGTTCAGACGCTGTGTAATTAGTCATAAAAGCCCTAACATCAGGGTCGTTAATTTTGGCTTTCTCCCACTGGCATTCCCAAATAGTGACTACTTTGAGATTGTAAGCGTTACGCAAAACTTCCATCTTATTATCAGACTGCCTTCTGAGCACACCGAAAGGTATTTTTGATACCGGATTTAATTCGTTAGGATTAAAACGGCAGCTACAACCGTGCCAAAAACAACCCAGGAATTCCAAAGCTATTCTATCACCGTTAAACTCGTAATACCCGTCCACATGATATGGCCCGAATTTGACTTCGCCGTGATTTAATGCGTGATGAACCTCGACGTTTTTGCTCGCTTTAATATATTCCAGCCACTGGATGGAAGAATTAGAATAAGACTTGTGTTGGTTAATGTATGCGTTTTTGTGCGTTAGGGCTATTGTGTCTTTGGATAAAAAAAGCGTTTTAAACACCTTCATAGCGCATCCGGCAAGCGTTACACATCCAAAGGGGTCCACGTTTGTACATTCGATAAACTCGTTTCTGTATTTCATACAACCCTCCCGCAACAAAACAACGTCGTTCTTGCAATACATTCCGAGTTGTTTTTTGAAGTCAAACACCTGTCCTGCTACGCTCTCGTACCACCTGTCAAATTTTGTACGATCAGGGTCAGACATTGTGTGGTACCCGTAATGTTCTTTAGACGGATACGGCCCGACATAATTTGCATTTTGTGAACGATTAAAATGATGGGGAAAGAAACCTTTTTCGGTGGTGTTTAGGTTTAAAGCCGCGGTCATTTTTGACAGTTTCATAGGCAAGAAACTGTAGCTGTCTATGTATCTCTGTTTAAACGCTTGATCGTACATATATACGAGTCTACATCCTTGGAGTATAATTTTTGGTGCCAGACCCTGACTTGTGAAATACTCGAGCAATATATAAGAATCGAAACCTGAAGAATTGTGCGCGATGAATGTAAAGTCCGCAAATTTTGGACGTCTGAAATGTTTGACCATTCGGTCCACGCAATCAATCCCTTTGGCTGTAAACTCTTCACCATCTTGTGAAATAGCACACACGTAATTTGCTGTGTGTTTGTCATTTTCGTGCATTGTTTCAAAATCAAAATAAATATACTTTTCTCTATGCTCGCCAGGTTTTAGGGGTTGAATATAACAACTGTGATGACCTTCATCTATCAGAACATCGCAGCAATGCGGACATTTGGATGGGGCACATGTGTGCGATAATAGTTTATCACCAGACCATTTTGCTCTGTATTGTCTGCAACATCTGTCGCAGTACTTTACAAGATCGCACCGAGACCTCACCCCTTCACTTTGCGGTTGTTTATGCATTTCATAACAGAAGTCAGATCTACAATATCTCAAACAACCCTCACACTGCAACCATTTCTTAGGATGCGTGTAGCACTGAGGCATATTACACACAGCACATGTAAATTTGCAATAATGTAAACTACGATCGTTAAAGCCTTGATAGCAGTACTCGCAAACATAGCTGTACCCTAAGAATCCCTTCAAATTTTTTATCATGTAGTAATGATCGTCATGCAAATATAAATGTACCGTGTTCTGGTGTGTTTCATCTATATTTTTATACACTTCCAATTTACCTGAACATGATCTGTGAAAGACGACTATTTTCAGGTCTAGGGCCGTTTCAAATTTAGATATGTCATGAAACGCAATTTTATCATCCGGATGATAACCCAGATCCGTTTGTATGTTGTTGGCTATTCTCACCAATTCCTGGTCGGAGGAATGAGGGTTTAAAAAATGAGCTAGACAAATACTGAAACACATATTGTCTGTTAAATTTTTGGGGGCAAAAAGATTCATCTTATTTTTTTGGATGACCATATTGTGCGCCAGGTCACTTAACTTTCTACGTACCCCTCCTTGCTTGTTCCGTGCTACGGACACATTTAACTGTAAAGCAGAATCGCAACCCACATCTGCGTTGCTTTGAACCACTCACTCGATTTGATCAACAAATGTGTTAATGTCGTGATTATTATCAGGCGTTAGGACCGCATTGATGTCTGTGGGGAGACTTTCGCCTCGCAGAGACACGTTTAGAAAGCCATCTTCGCCGGCCATCAATCTGGCAAACGCTACGATCTCATTCAAAATATCCTGCAAAAAGATATTATATGCAGCATAATCATCTGTGGCGATTTCGCGGAAATTTAAAGTTCTGCGAATTTCTAAACCGTTAAATCTCAGCCTTGGGACAATTGTAAAATCGCCCACACGACCGCCCTCTCTTATTAATCTATCTATACAATTCTGGCTGAGACCCATATCTGGAGCCGATGGATCATAACCTGACGCGTCATCATTAGACGGACCCCCGCCAATCTGTTCATTGTTGTTTCTAGACATGGCCAACCATTCGTGCTGCTCATCTACAAGCTCATGTAACCTTTCAATCATGTTAAACGAATCAGGTTGTAACATCTGTATCTGATTATTAATCAGATCGCGTAACTGATCGCTATTGCTTTGAAAATTATGTCTAGGTCTTAATGATCTCTGATCATCTTCTGGTCCTCGGTCATGTAAATCATCGTGACATCTTTTACCACTCATTTTGAAATTTATTTTTTAAAAATCAGAAATACAAAATTTTTCAACCTTAAAGACAAACGTGCGCGCCCACATGAAAACACCACCACGGTTCACAATATGACATAACCAGGTATAACAAAACAAATCAGTACAAATTCAAAAAGTACAAGTAAAATTGAATCAGAAACAATCAACAATAAGAAGATACAATTCACCACGTATATGAAGGTAATAACATAAATCAAACAATAATAATCGGCGTCAATAACAAACAGCAATAATTGCGTGAAAATCCAATGTCAATAACAAACAATAATGTAAGGAATAAATCAATAAAAAAATCAACAATTCAATACATAGAACATTATGATCTCCTCGACATCATACGATCATGCAAATCCAATGTCAATAACAAACAATAATGTAAGAAATAAATCAATAAAAACAATAAAAAAAAATCAACAATTCAATACATAGAACATTATGATCTCCTGGACATCATACGATCATGCAAATCTGCCGCTATTCGCTGTATCAAATTCAAACGTTCCGAAATCAAACTTAAAGCATTTACCACGAGTCTTTGTTCCGTACGCTGCTCTCGCACTTCCTCCGGGACACCGTTCATGGACCGCTGAAAATGTCGGAATTTGTTATATAGTTCTTCGTGTCAATTTCTCCAAAATTCTGCAGCATGACGTAAGGCCTCCGTGTGTTGTTGCTGACACGCTATGATGTTTCTTAAAATCGAAATTACATCAGTTTGTGCGTTAGCAGCAATCTCTTCTGCTTCCCGGTAAGATAACGGCTGTCCAGCCAGGTCGAAAATCCTTTCAAAGTAACGGTTAACGCGGTTCAGCGCGTCGTGATCAAGCCTTCTATTTAAATCGCGTTCGCGGAACACTTCCCGAGGTATTTCATACGGTAATTCCGCCTCTTCCTCATCCTCCGATTCGCTGAAGGACGCCTGATCCCAAGCATGGATCATCGAATCAGTCCATGCTGTTAGTCCTCGTTCGTCGTGACCTTGTTCTGTAAAAAGAATAACAATAGCCGTTTTTATTAATTTATTAAATAAAAGTCGAACATAAAACGTGATAATGTGATTTTCTGTTTTAACGTACCGTTATTCTCTGAAGTTCTTAAACGACTGGTGGTCGGCGAGTCACCCGTTTCCTGTTCGGGCAATCTCAAACGTTTTACACCCTGTCCGCACCCGTGCTGGGTAATCGTCCGTTGCGCGGGGGAACTGGTTACGGCTGTGTGTACGCTTGTGCAGGCCACCGTCGTGTGAACTCTTTCCTCAGAACACCGGCCGTCGGAGGGGGAGGGGTGTGTGACGTTGTCTGGTTCATGACGTAACTCCGTTCTCACCACAATCTCTTGATCCACACCCTCCGCAGGTAATATTATCACACGGTTGTCGTCATCATTGCGTTCGCCTGTCAAATTTAGTAAGCATAGATTATGAGTTGGAACTTTTTAACGCGTTAAGAAAAAACTAATGTCTGTATAACTTTCCGTTAAGTCCGACGTCATCCACGCAAGCAACTAGTTGGGCTTCATCAACTGAATAAATGGTAACGACCGTTATTATTATTATTATTATTATTATTTTTATTAGACGTTAAACCACTCGATAGAAAAAGAATAAAGACTCACATATTTCTTCTAGCATCTGTTCCAGACCTTCGTCAAACTCGAGATTCTCAAAAGTAGCTGGAGATAATAACGGTATCGTGTAAAACAGATATTCACATTAAAATATTTAAACATCTCCTACGAACAAAACATACTTACCATCGTAATTGTCAGCCATCATTCCAGCGATTGATGAGGTATATTAATGTCGTACAACAAGAAGTTAGAGTTTACAGGTAATGAACGTCATATAACTTTTGCTTTTTAACGCTTCAGGGTGTGGGCGTCTCCTGAAAACGCATCGTGAAATCCGATAACTACCAGCGGGGGTGACCTAATGCCACAAATCTTTAGTAAGGTATAACGCTAATTTGTGAAATAGCGTGATCAAATATTGTGAAATTCATGTTTAAACCATAATGATAAGTGTTCTATAAATAATGCGATCATTCGTGCATGATTGTATAAAACCATGGCATTATTATTTTACATTTTAAATATCAGTTTCGCATCTGTTTACCATAATTTACCTAACGGTATGATATAGTTTTACATCACGTTATTTAAAACAAAATTCTGGATGTATTTTATATTTACCTCTTATTACCATTCGCATCTACCATATATTTTTCAGATTCTGACTTTTGTTATAAATCTCATCAAAACCACCCTGCGCAAATTCATCAGACGTAGTTACACCGTCACATCTTTATCAGTTTAAACACTGTCGGAGATGTTTCACCGAGGGATGAAACAACTTTTAGATTTTCTTTTTTCTTTTACAACTTAATTGGTGCGATGTTAGCGGGCGCGATCTACGTCAGAACCTGTCTGGTCTTTATTACACATCTCTGCGTGTAGACACACTTTTTTCCTTATCTACGCGTGTTTGAACGCAACGGGGGTTTTAACCGCCGAAAAATCAAAGCTCGGGATATCTGTTTATTGATCTCGCATGATGGTAACCATCTGTTCAAATGGACGTTTGAAGTAGGTCTGATGTAATTCTTACGTCGGAAAAGATCATGGGATCTATTTGTATTATTCGTATTACGTATAGACCAGCAGCATAATATGTTTTAAATGTGGCAATGATCAAAGATCGGATAAAGAAATAACTAAATTAACTAAATTAACTCAAATTAAACACCATTTTCCTACAGCATAGACCCTCTTATTAAACAATCATCTTTGGGTCCTCTATTTATTTAAGTTAACTTATTAATATTAACAAATTTGTTGTTATCGACTTCTTTATCTATCTCTTCATATCGTGAACATCGGTTTGAAGCCGCATTCGAATAGATTATAAATTCGTTATAAATACTGTCAACTTTACCTAATTTTTAACTTCACTAGATGTGTCATATAAAAGTTTCAAAAGGACGCACACCCTTTGACCGGTCAGTGAACTTTTAGTCTAAATGGTTAATGGCCCTTTGATCCTTTGGTCCATTGAACATCTTAGAAAGATGATCTGTTTTGATCAATGAATTTACCTAACATCCTAACCAAGTTTACGATGCCGGATCCCCTCAAAAACTCATTAGATTGCAAATGAGTCGCGCCCCAAAAACATCTTAGATGTTTTACGACAGCCCTCTTGATCTGATATGGTCGCGTCAGTAATCAATCGTACGTCCAGACGCACGGCGTCGCGCTCATTTCGCAGCACTGCGTGAGACGTGATATTTACATATCGTAAGATATTGTAAAAAAGTTTAGGCATCTAATTACGACTGAAAATCTAAAGACCCCGCCAAAACATTTGCTTTCATGCCAGTTTGCGTCAATATACGCGCGTATGCTTTCAAACTGTTATACCGTGCCGCAAGTTTTAAGATTGACAAAAATCAAAGAGTAAATAAAGGATTTATGCTACTTAAATAAAATGAAATAAAACAACATTTTTCCTACGGCTTAGAGGTGAATGTTTTAGAAAAAACTAGGCTAACCTAGTTTTAAAGTGAAAAAAAAAAAGTCTGGGTTGTATAGCACGCTAGAAGTCTTAAGGTTGACAAAAATCAAAGACCCATTAAAGGAATTGGTGAATTAAGTGTGAATAACTAGCCTGTGCCTTAGATGTGTTTGTTTAAAAGGAAAAACTTGTATAGGCTAACCTATTTTTAAAGTGAAAAGGATTGGGATGGATGTTGAATTGTTTCATTAATTAAGAAATTTAAAAGATTTATTAAAAATAAGTCTTTGCGGTCTCTCCACCGGTGTTATGGGCGGGTAGTGGGGTGTGGTCTGACCGCAGCGCTCCTGGGCTCATTTCGAGTTTTGACACGGTCCTGTGAGGATGTAGCAGCGTAAGATAGTCTACTCTTTTTATTTATTTATTTATTTTAGATCACAGCTATTTTTTCCCTTCTTTTCTTTTCTAACTTGTAACAAACGCTAGCTTTTAAATTGTGTAAAATTTCTTTTACACCACGGTAAGATAAGTCGGCTCTATTTTCTTGTAACAAACTCTAACCTAATCACAGTTATTTTTTTCCCTCCTTTTCTTTTCTAACTTGTAACAAACGCTAGCTTTTAAATTGTAATCTTACAAGATTTTGACGAGTATCTTACTTAACGAACGTGTCAGATGCTTTTTTGTTTTAGATCGTGGTAAGACGTTCTGTAGCTACTTTGTATACGTAACAAACTTTAGCTTTTTTTAAAAGTGCAACATAGATTTTGACAAGCATCTTATGCTGTTGTTTTAACGATCTCATAATTTTTGTTTTAGATCATGGTAAGACGTTCAGTAGCTACTTTTTATTTTACTTAAACTCTAACTAGTTTTAAATTGAAACAGAAAAACTGCCGTATTGTTTAACGAACGCTGCTGATACATTTTCTTTTACACCACGACAAGATAGGCCTACGCGGTTCTTTTTCTTTTGTTTAACTAGTTTTAAATTGTATGTTAGACTAGAAGATTTTGACAAGTATCTTACTTAACGAACGTGTCAGATGCTTTTTTGTTTTAGAAGGTGGTAAGATTTACTTATAACAAACTCTAGTTTTTAAATGAACAACACTAGCTCGTCTTGACTTGCAGGGAAAAACAGTCATTGCATTGCTCGTTTTACGCGTATGTTTGATGTTTTTTCTTGATGTGTGTGTGAAAAACTTTAATAAAAACTTCCCTTTATCCCATTTAACGCTGTTTCACAATTTAAAGTTTAAAGCACATAGTTTTAACAGTTTGTACATCCCCACACACAAAAACACATTTCCAAAAACAGTCATAAATTCCTTCGGATCGCTGGACTGGATAAAAACAGATGGCCCCATTTAGATGGGTGGGGGTGTACAAACAGGTGTCCAAAACAGGTGTCCAGTAAGGGGGGTGGGGGGTGGAATTTTATGAGGGGCAATAAATCAAATTTTAGACACATAGTGCACTATGATCTCTCTCACTGTTCTGGTTTATTTGATTTTCGGATCCATACAACTCTGTTAGATACATAAACATAGAATCTTCGAGAAACATTGTTAATGTATCCCAGTACAATTTTGCTATCAGTGTAGTATTTCACTGAATGCAAACCAATGTCCATTTCACTGGTTATCAGTTCTGCAAGTTCAATTGCTAAAACAGCTGCGCATAACTCCAAATGCTCCATAACTCCACTGTATGGACTGGTTTTGGAGCCAGCTTTGATTTGCCCATTATAAGCCTACATGACAATGGTCATTATCCTCTACGACTGAGGTATGCTAAAGCAGCTATTGCTACAGTAGAAGCATCAGAGAACACGCATATCTCTTTCTGAACAGTGGAAGTCAGTGACACTGGTACGTAAGGTCTGGGAACACTAAGTGTTTCAAGATGAAATAAATCATCAGTCCATATTCTCCACTGAATTTCTCTGTGCTGAGAGAGGTGTGTCCCAATCGCATTGGTCTACAGAAAGTTCTTGCACTAATGCTTTTCCTTGTATGGTTATGGGGGCTGCAAATCCTAGCGGATCATAAAGACTGTTCACAGTAGCTAAGATTCCTCTCCGTGTGAATGGCCTCACTTCTTTTGACACTTGAAAAGTGAAACTGTCACACTGTAGATTCCAGCTTACTCCTAAACTCCTTTGAAGGGGTAAAGGGTCAACACCTAGAACTAGATCCTTTAGATTGTTAGCTCTCTCATTTCAGAAAATGCCTCTACAACTGATCTTCTGTTTGATGCCAATTTATGTAGTTTGAGGTTTGACTCCGCTAGCATTTCTCTAGTCTCTAGACTAACTGCTTCAGCTTCAGAAGACACTGAGGTGAGTCCGTCATCAACATAGAAGTTCCTCATGACAAACTGTTTTGCATCTTTTCCATACTCTTCCTCTCCTTGATCCGCTGTTCGTTTTAAGCCATAGATAGCTATTGCTGGAGACGGACTGTTTTCGAAAACGTGTACTTTCATTCTGAACTCTGTAATGTCCTTACTGGTGTCATTATCTTTGTGCCATAGACATCTTAAGTAGTTTCGGTGATCCTCTCTAACTACAAAAGAATAAAACATTTGCTGTATATCAGCACTAATCGCAACTTGTTCTTTTCGAAAGCGCAGTAACACACCCAAAAGTGTGTTATTGAGATCAGGGCCGCTAAGCAGAACATCATTCAATGAGATGCCTTGATAAGGTGCGCTTGAATCAAAAACCACTCTGATTTGCCCTGGCTTTTGTGGGTGATAAACACCAAAGGTCGGCAGGTACCAGCACTCCTCATCTTGGTTTAATGGAGGTGCTGGTTCTGCTGGTTCTTTTGCATGAAATGAACAAAGTGATTCTTCATCTCAGGATTTTTCTGAATGGAGCGTTGTAAGGAAAGGAGCCGTTTTTGCGCCAGCTTTCTGTTATTTGGTAGTCGACGTCAGGTTGAGCAAAATGGCAGTGGTGCTACCCAGTGGTTTGTTTCATCGACATACATTTCTTTTTCCATTATTTGAAGAAACTCACCATCTTCAATAGATGGCGCAGATTTGTCATCATTAGGAGTTTTAGCGAACACACTATCATCTAAACTCTCTGTTTCCTTTGTAGGAACGCCTAGGTAACACAGTGAAGTTGTACAATCTTCTTGCTTAGGAGCACTGAAAGTGTATTTTATTTTCATGTAGTTTGTGCAAGGGTTGAACAGAGATGGTCGTCCATTTAATAGCACATTTGTTTTGAAAGTGCTCACATCCATTGGCTTATGAGCTCCCCCTAAGCACACTTCTCCGACTATAACCCAACCTAAATCTAGTCTCTGTGCATAAGGCATGTTAAGAGGTCCATTGATTTGCTCACGTACCTTATGAACACTCAATATATCTCTACCCAATAACAGAAGTATTGATGCATCAGGATTGTGTTCTGGAATCTTGTCTGCTACATATTTCCGATGAGGGAAATATTGTGTGACATCAGGTGTTGGAATTTCAGATCTGTCATCAGGCATCATATCACATTCAGTGAGTGTAGGAAGTTCTACCTGAGTTTTCCCATCGATGGACTGAACTGTGAAGCCAGATGCTCTGCGTCCTGTTTTCTCCATAGTACCTGAGCATGTTTTTAAGGTATATGAGAATGACTCTCCTGTGATACCAAAGGCATCAAAGAACTTTGACTTGGCTAATGATCGACTGCTTTGATCATCCAATACTGCGTACATCCTCACAGCACTTTCAGGTTTGCCACAAGGATAAACTGTCACCAAGCAGATTTTGGAACATTATCTGGGCTTTATCATGCTTCCACAGATTTCTGTGCACTTGGATGTAATAGCTGTTGACGTAGTCTCTTTCTTCTCCCTGCCCTGCTGGCTCACTCCCACAGGCGGTTCTGTAACCCAGGGAGCTGGACCTGGATACAGTGCTGTGGTATGCTCCTCACGGTGACATTCTTTGCACTGTATGCAAAATGCTGAGTAGATGAACAACATCTAAAACAAATGTCCTTTTCTTTCAGGTACCTTTTGCGATCATCTGTGTGTCTACTTCTGAACTCGCGACACTTTGTCAACGGATGAGGTTTTGTTACGAATTGGACACTGACTATCTGGTTCGATCAGTTTCTTTTGAGGGCTTTTCCCTTGAAAGACTGTATGCACAGTTGACATGTCTGTCTTACTGACTGATACAGATGATCGGTTACTGTACTTTGCTGCAGACATCTCTGCTTTTGCAGAAGTTAGGCTATTGCTTATTGAGAATGTGAAACTTGGATCATTCTTGATCTTGGCTTGACTAACAATGAATCTGGTGAAGAAACTGAATGGCGGAAAGGAAACACGGTAGTCTTCCTTGTACTTGGAGCCTTGCACAATCCACTTATCTTGCAAACTGTATGGCAGCTTTTCAATGACTGATTTAACTCCATGGGCGGTATCTAAATAAGCCAGTCCTGGCAAGTGGCCTCCTGACTTTGCTGCATCAATTTCTAACAAGATGTCTCCAAGCTCTCTCAACGTCACCTTGTCTTTGTTAGAGATTTTAGGAAAGTTCTCCAGTTTCTTTAGCAAAGCATCCTCAATGACCTCAGAGCTACCATAGCATTCTTCCAACCTCTGCCATTCCATCTGAACACCTAGTGCTGGATTATGGACATGCACTGACCTGATTCTTTTTGCCTTTTGTGAAGATTCTGGCCCGAGCCATTTTACGAGCAGGTCCAACTCCTCCCTAGCAGTCAGATTGAAGTCTCTTGTCACACTCCGGAATGAGGTCTTCCACGCCCAATAATTTTCTGGGCAGTCATCGAACGTCAGTAGCCCGGTACTCACTAACTCCTTTCGTATCAGATGTTTTGTTAAGTCAGTAGCCTCTAAAGGTCTCATTGGATAGTCTCTGACAGAGGATTCAGGAGAGTTTGCATAGTGTGTGGAATGCTGTGGAGCACTATAGCCTCCGCTGTCTCTCACGCTCAATTTTGGTGTTGAGACTTGAACTGTGTTACTCTGATGGAGAGGAAGAAACCTAGGAACTCCCGGAATAAACTGAGGGTATGTAGAATCTGGAAATTGCTGTGATGCTTGAGACATAGACTGCATGTGAACCTGTTCCTGGTTATCTTGAGTCAGAGAATGAGTCTCCACATACTCACTGGTTCTTTGTGGTGTATCTTGAATAGCTAATTCTGAGAAATCCTCTGATTCAACTGCGGCTTCATAAACTGCTGCTTCAGCCGAAGCTGCAACTGCTGCCCTCAGTTTTTGTAACACATGCAAATTAGCTTCTAATTCCACTTTGCATCTAGCTCCTTCCGCTTCCAATTCTGCCTTCACTTTCATCATTTTTGCCTCTTTCTCAGCGTAAGCCACCTCTGCACGTGCCACTTCGGCTTTTGCTCTAGCATGAATAGCTGCTGAACTGGCAGATGATCTACTCGAGCGTGAAGAATATCTGGAGCTGGACACTTGCGTCTCTAAACCTTGCTGGGTCATTTCAGCATGCTTGTCTGGATCCATCTTGCTTTCATGCAAACTGAATTCTTCAAATTTTTGATCAGGGTTGTGCAGCGTAGTAAATGCAGCTCTTGTAATCTTGCTTGTTGTGTCGATACTTTTTTACTATGCTGTCCTCGCAACTGCGTTGCTCTGAAGAAGCTAGACAGCTAGCTAACAAATGCACACGAAGCAGTTTATTCTTTCCAGAATGTTTACTTCTGTGATTGTTTGCTTTTCATTTGTAAAACTGAAATACAATAAACAAGAAATGAAATTACAAATTGTACATTAATTCCTTCGATATACGTATGAATGTGAGTGCATACAGTCTGCATTTGCCTATACATGTGATGGAAATCTTAATCCCATTATCATATCCATTACAATCTTCGCCTTTAAGAAGTAATATTGTCTTAGCACATAGCACTCTTACAGATTAATTAAAAATAGTCAATAACTTACAAGTATATCTTTCTCCAAGGCAATGACCGTTCGCGAGCTGAACTGAACCGTTGCTGCATGTTGCCTGTTGCCGAACTAACTACACACTGCATATATACAGAGTAACAAAAATGCAATACTGAAAATAGACTGTAGGAGTCAGCCATACACCATGACTAGACAATGGGCAGAACAAGCACCTTTAGAAATATACTGTATTTACTGGAAAAAATGGTGACGTGTTCAATACTTATTTTACCCGCTCTATGCTAATTAGGCTAATATTCCAATAGACTATCAATTAGCCTTTGGCGTTTACACACGTCACGTAGATGAATTGACCTCAGGGGCACTACCCAATATTCCAGTTTTATATATTCAAAATATATGGACATTCATCTATATTTGTCTCATTCAGTTTGTGTCAACCTATATTCTCAATTCATTCCTTATCAATAAATCTTTAAGGATATATTTGTGGGGTTTTTTATAATAAATATTAAACACAGTAGGCTATAGGCCTAAAATTACATGGAAGTGGAAATGTATCAAGATATACTGAAACTTGCTCTTGTGCTGATACCTTTGCATGGAGATAAGTAGATAGCCTAATTATTTGTTCATGAAAAGGAGTCATCGATCTGATAAACCTCTTCTGATCTTTGCAGCAGTGTTAATGCCGTCTTGAAATTGTTTACTTTCATCTAGTCAACACAAGCTTATGGGAAGAGAAAGCGTTTGAAAGAACGTATCCATTTTTAAACCTTTTAAATTTAAATCAAGGATTCATTGTTGTAAATCTTTGAATGCTGTGTAACACTGTGATTCAGCTTTAACACAAACAATGATATTAAACAGCTAATAATTTCAGGAATACAAACTTTAGTTGCTGTTTTTAATGGGTCCAAACTGTTACATACTTCCTCTTTTGTGAATAAACAGCAAATGGTTTCTTGCCAGGGATTTTTTTAAAGCTTATCTTAGTTAAACAACAGCTTTCAGTAAAAGCAGCGGTCCAGTTTTTCAGGTAAAATTCACATTTTAGGGGCTAAATAATACGTTATTGGGATTACTTAAACCCCCGGACATGAAAAACAACCCGTGGCAACAGTGTTAAAGCAACCCAATTCCGTGGTAAAACCGTGGACTTGGCAACACTGCTCAGCGTCTTCCTTTAATGGATCCCGGTAGCCACTAGTTGGACGTCATCGCCTCCAACGATGATTGGCAGGAGCAGAACCAATGGAGCAAGAAAGTGAAAGTAAAGGCGAACAAGAGAGAAAAAAAAAAGAGAGGGAAAAACAACAACACAAAATGGCACCAGCCGTAACAATTGGTATCATTCAATTCATTCCAGTATAGGACATTCTATGTGTGATCAGGCATTTTAAGTTAATTTTTAACTTGACACTGTTCAAAACAGGGATTCAGAAGTTACTGTTCATCTAAATGCTTCAGGTATGGACTCAACAGCAGTGTTTGTCTTATTATGGATGTTGCTGTCATCCATCTCCACGGGAATCAAACTAGATGGAAATGGTTATGTTGACGTTATATTCGCAATCGGTTCAAAAGTTCCACAGGATGACAGACTTATTGATAAAATCAAGGTGAATATGCATGTTTGTTTGTTTTTTTGTTTTGTTTTTATAAACAAACTTTATGTGCATTAATTGTTTTAATGACTTAAGATTTTGCTGGTCAAATTGAAAAAATATATAAAATTAAACAGAGAAATATACAGTATAGGCCTATAATCCATTTTTCTTGACAGTATTTGTGAATTAAATTAAAGCATAATTACTTATTTAATGAATATACTCATTCAGAGTCTATTTTTTTCCTCATTTCATCTTTTCACTTTCCTTCTGACAGGACATGGTCACTAAAGGATCAATTTATCTTTATGAAGCATTGGATAAAAAGGTCTATTTCAAAGAAGCTACAATATTAGTCCCATCCCACTGGAGCAGTAAGGATTTTTCCAAAGCAAGAACAGAGTCCTTTGAAAAAGTACTGAGCATTATGGCATTCAAACTTGTAAAATATTAATTTCCAGTCACTTCGTTCACATATGATGTTGCTGACAAAATTTCTGTTAAACACAGGCCAAAATAAGAATTGATAATGCTAATCCAACATACGGTGATGAACCCTACACTAATCAGTATGGAGAATGTGGAACTATGGCAGAGTACATTCATTTCACCCCAGACTACCTCTTAAATGACACAGTCATCCAGCTTTACGGATCAAAAGGTGAATGGCATCTGTATCTTCCTTCAACATTTATTCATATATCATGAAATGATAAGAGATGTAAAAGGTCTATTAATGCAGTAGCCTGTTTGTTTTATTAGGAGTTTGGTTGTTTGTTTGCAGGAAGGGTATTTTTGCATGAATGGGCTCATCTGAGATGGGGCGTGTACGATGAATACAATAAAGAAAAGCCATTTTACTACTCTGATGGCCGAATTGAAGCCACAGGGTAATGAACTGTAAATATGACAATATTATTAAAATTTCCTTGGAAATTAGGATCGTTGTAATTATTTGCTTGCTTATCCTTAGGTGTAGCAAAAACATTTACGGTCAGTTTCATGATGTTACGGCCGGAAGATCTCTTCAACCGTGCCGTATAGATCCACAAACTTCACTACCTACCGAGAATTGCACATTTTTTCCAGATAGAAATCAAAACACAATCAGCTCCTTAATGTTCCTACCAAGCCTGGGTTCTGTAAGTGTATAGATTTGACATGATTATAAACATTCCAGACTAAAGGCTAATTAATTAAATATAATCATGAGATAATACATACAGTTGTAGTCAATGAATTTATGTTTCGGGTCAAATAGGGCTATACTTTATTTTTTAATTTTTTTCTTCTCCTGTTTGTGAAGTACTTGGGAGATTATTCATCCTACAATAAATATTCTATTTCAAAAAGTCTATTTCAGTTTTTAACAGCTGCTTGACAAGTCACATTTACAAAATATAAATTTTCAATTAAAAGAAATTAAATTAAATTTAAATTAACATTAGTTTTTAATTTGTCATACATTATTTTGAGATGTAAAGTTGAAATTTAGTGATCTGAGGACAATTAAATCAAACATCAAGTTTCTTTTTCTTTCTTTCTTTCTTTCTTTTTTTCTAAGGCTATCAGAGTCATAATCTGTCCCTGAGTATTTGCTGAAGTATTTTGTTTAATGAATTTTGTTTAATGACCTTTTTTTTTTAGATGAACATATTTTGTCATGAAAATGAGCACAACTATGAAGCCCCAAGCCTGCAAAATAAAAACTGTGGCAAAGCAACATGGACTGTAATATTTGAGGATTCTGTGGATAAAGACGTACTTCATTCTCTGAAACCACTGCAGTCCCCTCCACCACCACCATCTTTCAAACTTGTGCAGCGAAAGCAACGGGTCGTTTGCCTCATCCTTGATGTCTCAAAAAGCATGACAACAGTATGCAAACATTAATAAACATTAACTTTACTTGAATTGAAAATGCCTGAATATCCTATGAAATGAGTTTGATAATTTTTTTTTAAAGACACACAATATATATATATATATATATATATATATATATATATATATATATATATATAATTTTTTAATTTTTTTTTTTTTAACCATTCTCTAGGATTCTAGACTGCTTCGACTGCAACAGGCTGCCACACATTTCCTGCGGTACATCATTGAGGATCAAGCCAGTGTTGGAATGGTAACCTTTAGTACCGAGGCTTCTGTTCTGAGTCAATTGTCTACTATTCACAATGACACCACAAGAGAGAATCTTATAAAATTGTTGCCAAAAGTAACACATGGATGGACATACGTGTGTGAAGGCCTCAAACTAGGCTTACAGGTGCTGTATTTTTAATTTTATGTTTGTAATGCATGTAGTATGTATGGTTTGTCCCATGCCAGTGCTTTCTATTTTCTTCAAAACCATCAGGTACTTCAAGAGGACAATGGGGATGTATTAGGAGATGAAATAATTTTTCTGACAGATGGTGAGGCGACGGATAACATTACAGATTGTAGTCTGACTGCAATGTACAGTGGTGTCATTATACACACACTTGCTTTAGGTCCTAAAGCAGATGGTAAACTGATGGAAATGGCAGACAAAACTGGTAAGTAAATAATATAAATAAAAAAATAAATGAAACATAGTATCTATATTTTAGCAAATCATATTACATACATGCCAGTTTAGTACCCTAATGCAAAAATATTTCATGTTGAAAACAGGGGGGAAATTTTTCACATCCAATGATAACTTCACTTCTAACCATTTAATAAATGTGTTTGCTTCAGTTACATTGTCAACTGGAGATTACACAAATAAACCAGTTCAGGTTTGTCAAGTGATCACACATTACCAATGATGAATTTATTACTCTGAAAGAATCATTAATATTCTGAGCATTTTGTTTATTTATTTATTTTTAATTTTTAATCACCCCTTTAGCTAGAGAGTGTTGGAGCAAGAACATCTGATTGGTTCAATGGGACAGTATCAGTGGATCAGACTGTTGGGAACAAAACCAGCTTTGTAATAATTTATGAAAGAAGTTTTCCTAGTGTTTACATACAGTCACCAAGTGGCTTAATCTACACTCAGACAAATATGAGTCATGATGTATCGCTGAATACTGTCATTTTAAATGTTCAAGGAACTGCAGAGGTGAGACAACCTTACGAACTAGTTATTTAGTTTATACTTCAAACCATGAACATACAAGCATACACAATATCTGGGTCAAGAATTATACATCAACATTATCAAAATATGTTCAACAACAACTTCAGACTAAGAAGTTTATCATAGATGATTCAGCTAATACAGTTATTACAATTAATAATACTAATACACATAATAATTAATAATAATAATACACACAGCAAACCCATATTGATCTGCTTTTACTATCTTGTGTTTTGTAGCCTGGGGACTGGAAGTACAGTATCCAAACTACAACAAATCAGGCTTTCACTATAACAGTAACGAGTCAAGCATCACGTGCTGATGTTCCCCCTATCATTGTCAAAACCCACATGAACCAGAAGTTCAGCGACGGCACTAAACCCATGATAGTGTTTGCTGAGGTTAGTCAGAATTACAGGCCTGTAGTAAATGCTGAAGTGTGGGCTTCACTGGAGTCAGTTTCTGGGTCTGCCCAAATATTACAACTCCTGGACAACGGAGCAGGTAAATGGCCTATAATTCATATTCCAGGTGTGCACTGAACTTGTAGGGAACTTGAAGGTGCTTTTCCAAACTGTGCCAAATAGATCAGAGATCCATCTTTTACAGGAGCTGATGCTTTTCAAGGTGATGGAATCTATTCCAGATATTTCACACAGATGGTAAACGGGAGAAGCAGCTTGAAAGTAAGAGTGAAGAATCAAGATGGACAAACCAGATTTGCTGCCCAAAAAAAGAGTAGTGCCCCATATGTACCCGGATATGTGGTAAACGGTAAACCCTGAGATCAATATCTTGGTCGTTTTGAATGTTTAGCATTTAACATTTAAACTTCACAAAGGATATTTAGACAAACAGCGCACTTGTGTGGTATTGCTTTTATATAGCTGCTCAGTAAATATTAATTTAATATTGAGTAATTAAGTTTTAGGACCAATATTTCCCGTTAAAATCTATTTTACCAGCAATAATAATTCTAGCAAATACTCAGGAAGTCACTTGTTTAGTTCCTAAATTGATTTTTAAACAAACTGGTTGAGTGAATTATTCAATAGTGAGTTCTGAGTGACCAAAATTGCCTTGTACAGTGGACCTCACAGGCTATTTCATCATCTTAAGTGAGATTCCAGTCCGAAGACGGTGAAAATAATTTAGTGCTTTTCAAACAACCGTATATATATATATATATATATATATGTATACACACACACAAACACACACACACTTGGATATATTATATGCATAAGTGTTTAAATCAAATTGTTTGAATGATTCAGTCACTCTATCAATGTATCAATGTAACCTGCAGAAAGAGTCACTGAATTAATGCACAAACTTAACTGTTGTATTAATGGCAATATAATTAGTTATAAGTCACCTTGGAGGAAAGAAATTAAGGCAGAATCAAGCAGATTCAGGTGATTTCTTGTAAATTCAGGTGTAGTGCAGTTGAACCCTCCAAAGCCTCCAGTTTCTGAGGAACCACTTGAGGTTGGAAGCTTCACCAGAACAGCCACCGGAGAGAGTTTTGAAGTGACTCTTTCAGGCACAGCTCCACCTAATTTCCCTCCTAACAGAATCACAGATCTGAGTGCTGAGATCCAGGAGGACACTGTGCTTCTCAGCTGGACAGCTCCTGGTGAAGACCTCGACCAAGGGACAGGTAAAATATACAATAACTGTACCAGTATTTCAAAGGTTTTTCATTTGTTTAACATCTTTGCTGACAAAATAAAAGTTGTTTTAAAGTTACATTAAAGTTTTTTTTTTGTTTTTTGGTTTCCTTTAAGCTAAATCCTATGAGATCAGGTGGAGCTTTGACCTTAAAATGCTTCGATTCAACTTCAGCAATGGTCATTCAGTCAACACAACTGCTGTCTCACCTCAGAAGGCTGGATTAGTTGAACAGCATTCATTCAATCTCAATATCACAATCCAAAATAGCACCACACTCTTCTTTGCGGTTCAGTCGGACGACAAACAAAAAGCAAAATCTGAAACCTCCAACATTGCTCAAGCTTCAAAGATCATCCCTGCTCCAAAACCTCTAAGAATATCAAACCCAGGCATGAACTTGACAGCTCTTGTCATTTCTCTGTGTGTGGTAACTATGCTCATATGCTTTATTGTTGCTGTAGTCGTATGTGCAGTGAAACGCAGAAAACGCTCTGCTCAAAGTGATATCGCATTAATAACTGCAAACGAATGTCAAAACAATCTTCATGCTTAATTTGACATAAGGTGTATACATAAGTATACACATCCAGCAGCATTAAAACATAATCAGTTCCATCAAACAGAATTTCTTATTTTTTAAATATTTTTGCAGCATGTGTAATCTTGCACAGATTATTGAGAAGGATTTCTGTTTTTCTCTATCACGTAGGATTCTGTGGACTGAATATAGTTTCATAATTATTCAGTTTGGTGTACAATTGTCCACTGTAATACAAAACAAATCCTGAACTCTCTGTGCCTCAATGATTGATTCTGCTTTCAAGCGCCGCTGGTGGAAGATGACCAGTTTCTAATTAGAAAACGGTAACCTTTGCTGCCTCATGCAATTTCTGATCCTGGGTGTGGTTGAAAAACATTACATTGTGACCATGTTACCTAGTGTAATATCTAGTGTTGATTTTCATAGTTCCATTTTCTTTCTTTTCTTTTTCCAAATAAATAAGTGACCATTTATTAAATGTCCCTGAAATATCTCCTTTTTACAGCACTTTCAAAACACTCCTAAAATACACTGTAGTAAGCCATTGTGGTCAAGCCAGCAACAGTTTGAAAATACATGGTCAAGCCAGCCGTGATATATATATATATATATATAAGAAAATACGCTTTCAGAGTGATTTTCATTGATTTGCCCCGACTTTTGAGATATTATTACAAGATTTCATGTTTTGAGATTTTTGTTGTACTTCTACTTTGTTATCCTTTTTATGTTTTGGTGTTTTGGGGAGTTGTGTGTTTCTTTGAATAATGGTTTTCTTTTTCTTTTTCTTTAACGATCACTTTTCAAGTTATTGTTTTATGTAGATGTGTTTACAGCAAGATTATGGGAAAAAAAAAAACAGACAAAATAAAGTGTAAACTTTCTCAAAATGCCTTACTTGCTTTTTGTTTTACTGTACTGGAATGAAAGTCAGTCATAAAAGCATTGTTATATAATGAGATTTAATGTCTGCTCTGATAGTGAACGCCAATAACAAAATAAGTTCACATATAATTTTTTTTTTTTTTTATTATTATTATTACGAGGGTCCGTACAAGACACATTCATTCTGGCACTCTCACACACTTACATTTTCCTTTCATGTACACATTATTTGCATGAAATACCTTTGATGAAAAAATATGAAATTGGCCTTGTTGCTGTCTAGAAATACAATGCAGGTAAAGCCACAAATCTGAACGCTCTTGTTCTGATCTGTAAATAACTATAACTCTTAAGTTTCATAATTTTTTTTTTTTTAGATCATGCCATGTGACTTTGTTTAAAGGAGAGTATAAAATTCTAACTAATAGTAACTCACATTAGTCTTTGCTGTAGCACTGAATTACAGTTACACTTCCTGCTTCTGAAAGAAAATGCGCCTGGAAACTAATGTTGCTATCCACCTTATTCCTAAATGCGGAAGTAAGCATATGGGTGAGACTTCCGGTTCATGTTATTATAGGGAAATAGCGAGAAGAATAACAATGTGAAGTAAATGGTAAAACTGTTTGCATTACAAACCAGTGTGTTCATAATTAAGATAATACACTAAAATAATATGGTAAGAAACCAATTTGCAGTATCAAGCAGCAAACAGCAGTTTTGTACAGCTAAAAATAGCTGGAAGTGAATGAGACTGGAAGCAAGACCCATAAAATTTACAAATGGCCATGACAATTTTTACGTGAAGAATAAGGTGGATGGCAACGAATGCAGCACAGGACGCCCATCTGATTGAAAGAGTAACTGCACACTCTTATTTTAGCAGACAGTTCGCCTTGTAGGTTCAACAGAATTAAGTTAAATAGCGCAAATTGTATCATTCAACTGAGCTGTGCACATTTGTTTTTGACACTTAGGCCTACATTATGCTCTTGAACTAGCTATGCAATAAATACACTTCCCTGAATGACTGGTGTTTTCTAGTGTATGGTAATGTCAATGATGTGACCCATTTCAGTAGAGATTGCAATTGTCTTGGCCAATTACGATTTTTTTTTTTTTTTTTTTTTTAAGGGTGACCTGCCGATACAGATTTTTTCAGATTCCGATTTTCTTTCTAACAACTATAATTGACAGCATACAAACAAAAATCTATATATATATTTTTTTCAACACAAAAATGTATTCACATAATAAAATAAATGATTAAACATTACAATTCCCCCAAACAAAAGTTACAGATGTTATCTCACTCAAACAACTCTCAAAATAAAATGCTCTGTGACTGGAAAGAGGTAGAAATAACAATTAATTGAAAATGCGTTGATGCCTATAGCTATAAAAAAAAAAAAATTTAAAAATAAAAAAAAAAAAAACACAGATGCCATTTCCCACTATGTTTATAAATCATTTTCCCCCTTAACATTATTAAATATGTCATCTTTCACATCAAATTCATACATGGTTTCGATTAATTCAGTTAGATTAATAAGAAACTGTAGAGTTGTTACCATTCAAATGAAATCAGTATCGACAAACTCCTTTTTTTCCACTGCAGAAAACACAGAAGCTGCATCTGAAGTTGCATTAGATGTATTTACACAGACTGGTGAAGCTGAGGTGCCATAAATGCATTTTCAAATGCACAAAAATAATTTTAAAAGTTTAATAAAAATATTTTTTGAACATACAAATAAGAAATGTTGGCGAAAATGCAACAATAGTTTTAAATATGAAACCAAGCCACCAGTAGGTGGCAGCAAATTACTATTTTAATGAGTGAGTCATTTAGCCAATCATTCAACCGATTCGTTCAAACAGAAGAAACTATGATTCGTTCAGTAATGAAACAAGCTGTGATGCTGGGAGACACAATTTTGATGTGACTTTGATTTGAACTATTTTCGTCTGCGAAACTGAGCAAAAACAGTAAATGTCGTGTCTAAAATGTAAGTCACTTACTTTTAACTTCTTGTTTATTGAACTACTATTGTATAAAACCGGTTCGGGCCAATTAAGCGGAAAATCAGCTAATTCTGGTCCCTGGCTAGTTGATCAGTGCATCTCTACATTTCAGGGGTGCCCAAAATTAAGAAAAGAAACGTTTATTGGTTGAATTTTAAACAACTAAATCAGCGAGTGACAGGACAAGGGCACTTTAGGGGCCAATAAGATTTAAACTGGGGCCAGTGCCCCGCCAGTGCTCTAGTTCAGCATGTTTGCATGCACACCAGCAAGCAGATAACTCACAAATCAGCTCGTTCAAATAACCAGTTTTCCCGATTTACATCCACATCAGTAACCTGACAACGCAAGGAAACCGCACTTACATGACTTTATTAATAAATCAGGTTATTTCCCTGTAGTGACGTCAAAACATAATAATTTGCTAATCTGACTGCGAGTATTCCAGATTTAAGCAATAATACCATTCCTATTTTCTGTCCCCGAATTTAAAGTGTCATGAAACCCTAAACACATTTTTTTGAGATGTTAACATAACATGTAGTGAGACGAGGTGGCTGAGTGGTTAAGGCAATGGACCGCTAATCCACTGTGCTCTTCACGCCTGTGTTCGAATTGCCATTTGACGGCTTTAGGACATGTCACAAAAAACCCAGCAGATCAGGCAGGTCTACCGCCCGCATCTGCACAACCCACGTTAGGACACGTCAAGTTGAGCTTTAATTTCCCTGGAGATTAATGACAGCTGCAGAAAAATTTCACCATTACTCCTGAGAACGAGCCCACCGGCGCCCACCGAAAGAGTACCAAAAACATGCACGTGAAAGTAACAGAACCAAGCTTACTTTTCTCAACCAGATGTTAAGCCCCCGGAAAGAATAGCAAAAATTGCCAAGGCTGACTGTATTTCAAGTAATCTGTAAGTACTTTTATCAAGTAAGTTAGGGTTTAGCTTTTAAAGAACTGAATCTTAAAAGATTCAAATTGATTTAACTGAACTGATTCAAATTTCCTATACACTTCACCGGCTCCGTCCAGCAAATAGCTCGACTCGACACGAAACACAACATTTGGTATTTAGTTAATTATGAGCTATTTTAGCGTTCTCTTTTAGGCAATGTTTGAATTCTAAGACTCACAACACAAGACAACATTTCTTTGTAATAAAATACAATTTATTGAGTTATCTCCTACGGTTACATGAGACTAAATGATCTAAACACACACATACCCCCCCCCCCCCCCCCCCCCCCCACCCCACACACACACACACACACACACACACACACACAAAGTCAACGGAATTACATTTACATTTACATTTACGCATTTAGCAGACGCTTTTATCCAAAGCGACTTACATTGCATTCAAGTTACAGTTTTTTTACATTTCTTTTTTTATCAGCTTTTTTTATGCAGAGTTGTGAGTTATGAAGGAAGTCTCAACTTCAGTGGTTATCAGAAAGTCAACAAAGCAGAGCTTAGTTCAATCTTTCCCATTAATAACAACTTTGCGCCGTTTTCAGCCAATAGATAAGAGATTTTGTTTTACTTGTTTAGAAGGTTGCGGCCAAGTCTCGTCCTTGTCTCGTTGAGGGAATCCCCGGGCTTAGCTGATTGGCTGGTGAACCATTGTTTGTCTGACGTCTCTTAGGGAACCCTGGCTGTGATTGGTGGGTTGTCTGGTTGGATGAGACGCGCTAGAAGTTCACTTTCCTTTCTCGGTTGCAGAAGTTGAAGATTTCAGAAATCACTAAGTTTTCTTGAAGAGCTTGAAGTTTGGAATGAGGTGATGGTTTGATGCGGCGTATGAGCGCACAAGTTGAAGCAGTTTTCAAACCATGGCGAAGAGCCCTGATCCTTAGTTGGACATTAGATTTTAAGCAGGCCACTTTAGACCCACCCCAGAGCTGGGGTACCAATCCGCTTGTTGCAAGGAGGAGCTCAGCTTCCTAGGCTCCGTTTCTCTGCATAAATTAACGAGCTGCCCGAAAATCCTTGCAGGGTTTTGTTAATAATCTTGATAAACGTTATAACGTTACAGGATTTACCTAATTTCTACATTTCATCCACACAGAGTTGTTGCAAATAAAATATACTTTCGTCTAACACCAAGCATGACACACACACATATTCATACCCTCATAATACATAGGTTAAAATGGTACCGACCTTATAATATTAACATAGCGTATGTTTTACTAACATATCAAGCATATCTAAAGCATAACACACATAATTTGGGAATACATTTTCATTACTTAAAAGTCCTGAATGTTGTCTTTTGGAATTTTGGTGCACTTTTGAGTGTTTTCTTTGTCTGTCCGAAAAAGGCAAATTTTCAGGAATGCACCCGAGGAGGGGCCGTGAGTGTCCCGAGATCAGAAGGTGTCCGGGAGGGGAGTTCTGGCATATGTTTAAGTCAGGCCTTCAACAGTAAATCCATCGCGCGTTTGTTGATAAGTTTGTCAATTTATACGTTGGCTGGTCAAGGGTCTATTTACCATCTGGATCTGGTATCTTTCCCGCCAGAAGTTTCCTTTGTTCTGCGTTGGTGAAGTTGATTATCTTTAGCAGTTCTGATCTCTGGAGAGATAAGGATTAACAAGACAGGATCTTGGTCCAGACACATAGGCATCATCTTGGATCCTTAGTTATTTTTACAACTCTCAGAGGTGAAACCAGAGATTCACTCATTCCTCTGGAATGAGTCTGTTCGTTGTATATGTGTGTCCATTCAAGGATCTCCTACACATCCCCCTTTTGCTTGGTGAGGTTCCCATTGCGAACGTCAGCAAGCACTGGAACAAGAGGCAGAGAGAACAGGAACACACAAGATACAAACAACATCTCCATAACTGACTGAATTCTGGTGCAGGACTTGGGTAATTTGCGTAAAATGCGCGGGATGCCAAATGTGCATTTGTTGAAAGACTCTTATATGGCGTTCACTCGCTTGTGCAGGAGGAAGGCCAGCATCAAGGTCACAACATATCCTACAATAGTAGAGATGCAAAGCGCTGTGTCAGTGGCAGACCAAGAGCGAATGATTGGTGCGCCAGGGGGCGGAAGGCAAGCAATAGCTTCTAAGGCTGTATTTGCAGGAGTCAAGTCAATGAGTTGCGTTCCTTCCTCCTTGATCCTTTCTTCCAATTCTGGATCAAGAGTGAAAGAATGCTGTTTAAAAAAAATGTGAGATTTCGAGTTCGGCCTGATACTCATCATCGGTAAGGTGATACAACGCTAGCTCGTTGATATGGAGGATTGAGCCCTTAGGGACATTAATCCATAAAGTTTGGTTGGGTAGGATAATGCGAGTGGCAGTGTCATGTTGATCACAGGTGAGGGTAGCGGTACGTGTAGGAGTATTGACTAGCCATCGTTTTCCGACGATTTCGGCTTGAGTTGCCTCAATTTGAGACCATGGGGTAGCTTCGGCAGGGCAGCTAGTGTCGGGTCTAATGGATTCTAGGCCACAGATGCCCTCAATATTATCGCGGACGAAGGGTTTACTCGGGCAGAGGTAATGAATATCCTTAGTGAGCGTACACATTTTTAGGTTTGGGGCCAGATACAACTGCTAGTTGTTATCATGATACGCCACAACTTCAGGAGTGTGTATTTTGACATAGATGTTCCCTTGCCAAAATCCCACATTCACGACATCCTTGAGCTGGTAAATATTATTTGAGTCGATAATGGGCAAACTGAGGAGAAAGGCCATGTCGCCTGTTTCTGGGTTTACATATAAGGGAATAGCGCTACCCAGGGAAAAGGCGAGATGGGTTTGTATGGGACTAGCAGGGCCCGATGTGGCCGAGGCTAGGATGTTTTGGAGGCTAGGATGTTTTTGGATGTCAGATTGTTTTTGGATGTCAGATTGAGAGGTATCAAATAGTGTGGAATCCTACCCATGGCTAAGCTATCAATTGAGGAGCTTACTTCTCGTAGCATGTCAGTCATGAGGGTGGTTAGGAGTTGTGTTTGGCCAAATCACTGTGAACGACCGAGAATAGTTTGTTGATCGATTTTATCGTTTGGTTTAGAAGGATGCTATGATTATTCAGAATGGTGATAGTGCCGTTTAGCGACTTCCCAAAGGTCTGTAGGGGTTGGCTCTGAACTAAGAGCTGTTGTCATATCTCAGGCATTTCAGCCTGAATTTCGCCCACATGCCGTCTCACGGTGGCCAGATTTACGGCGTTAGCGGTGTTCATGCCAATGTTAAACAGAGTTCCTACCGCTGCAGCAGCCCCCAGCAGGGCGCCCATAAATCGTTTGGGACGCTGATTGAACCCGCTTAACTCAGCCTGGGTTACAGTCATTTTCTGCAATTGTTGCCGCACATGAGTCACATCTGCTTGGGCATGGGCGAGGATTTCCCACGTCCAACGGGCTCCAGCCCAAGTGGTTTGAGAGACTGAGGGGATGTAGTGAGCTCTGACAACATCACGGGGGTCAAATCGGACATACACCTTTTGGGTGTATGTTTTTCAGTTCATTATCAATAACCCCGGTTGTTCACGGAGTACTATCCCGACGCTGGTCCGGGCGATGCAACTTCTGGCTGGGGCATAACCCCGATCATGCAGAGGCACAAGGCAGCAAGTCTGAGCATCTCCCTGGTAAGAAAGAAGGAACAATTAGCTGCGAAGATAATGGTTTGGCAGGGTCGCCTCGAGTGGTTAACAACGGCTTTTACAAGTTACGACACTTCTGGTGAAGGAGAGTCAATCCTACTATCGGTACCTGGATCAGTTAACGGAGTTCCCTGATGAGGGGACTAGGGGAAAGGAAGTTATAATGAGAGAGGTAACGGAAAAATGGAACGAGAAAGAGAAAAGGAAAACACAAAGAGATACAAGGACACTGACTGAGTTCACGAGAGTAAAATGAGTGTCACGTGTGGAGTAACTCCTATCTACTAGAGGTTAGTCCTAGCAGTGCTGTGGAAGAGCGTGTGTAGGTGTTGTGTAAAAAACAAAAAAAACAAAACAAACAAACCCATGTATTTTCCTAAAATGACAGACATCATTAGTGTGGAGTAGAGTATGGGATTGTCGGTCTGTGTCAGTGGGTTTGATCCTCCCCCTTTCCCTGTTGGTTGGAACCTTGGTGCCTCTTTATCTGATTCCTATGGACCCATCGAAGGACTGGCTCATTCAGGCCTTGTCTGATTTTGATTCGGTGGGCCACAGGTAAGAGCTTGTCCACAATCTCGTGGGGTCCTGTCCAGTGAGGTAGGAATTTCTTTGACAGGCGATGGGGAGTGTTCTGTTTTGGTTGGGCAAAGTTGTAGTACCACACTTTGTCTCCGACACTGAGTTCCTGGTGAGAGGCCTTTTGGTCGTAGTAGGCTTTATGACCTTCTGCGGTTCTTTGGAGATTTTGTTGGGTGAAAGGCGAAAGTCGTTCTCAGGTGCTGATGCAACTCTTCCAGGTACTGATGAGTGGTGTAAGCGGTGACGAGGTTCAAGTCACCCGGTTGGTGTAGTGGTAGTGTCATTTGTCGCCCTGTCATCATTTCGAAGGGGGGTACTCCGGTAGACCGATGAGGGGTGGCCCTTATGGCCATTAGTACCAGAGGAAGCTTGATATCCCAATCTTTTTGATTGGCGGACACATACTTCTTCAACATGCTTGCCACTGTCCTGTTGACCCGTTCGACCTGACCTGAGGAAATTGGGTGATGGCTTATATGAAACTTGGCCTGTATGCCCAGGAGTTTCCATACTTCCTGCATGATTTTGGCGGTGAAGTGGGTTCCTCGGTCAGAGTTGACTCTTAAAGGCAGTCCAAATCTTGAGAAGATGTGGTTCATTAACAGGCAGGCTGTGGTTTCTGCTGTGTCGTTGGGAGCTGGTAGACACTCTACCCACTTGGTGAATTCGCACACCACGGTGAGGAAGTACTTGTTACCCCACGTTGACCGTGGCAGGGGTCCTACCCAATCTATTTGGAGGTCTGACCATGGGAAGATCATTCCTTTCCGTTGTAGTGGTGCTCAGTGGTTTGGGTTTGCCGGTTGAAATTGGCAACACACCAGGCATCCTTTTACATATTCCGCCACGTCTTGTTGCATGCTGGGGCAGTACACCACTTGCTTGAGCGTTTCGTAGTTGGCCTTGGCACTATGGTGTCCAGCGCATGGTGCATCGTGGGCGTTTGTCAGCATCATCCATCCCCCTTTGGCCCTGAGGAACTACAAGCTTTGGCGCAGTCAGGGGCTCGGGGACATATGTGAGAACGCTGTCCTGGAGATGCAGCAAGTGCTTGATGGAGTGAAGTTGGCGGAGGTCAGACGAATTGGATAGGTCAGAGGAGGTAATGGGATGAGTTAATGGGTCAGAAATGTGAGCTGCGATGGTTTGCAGCGCTTTGGCGGAGGTCAGACGAATTGGATAGGTCAGAGGAGGTAATGGGATGAGTTAATGGGTCAGAAATGTGAGCTGCGATGGTTTGCAGCGCTGGATCCGAATTTTGAAGGGTGAGGAGACCATCAGCAGTGAATTGAGGCGAGAGTGCAATGTGGGAGGAGGCGGGGGTTTTGGCGTGTTGGTGGCGTGTTACGGCCGCAATTGAAGGGTTGGGTGGGAGGGTAGGAAATGTCCAGGACTCTCCATGTAATGCACCTGCTTTGCCGAGGGCATCGGTTTGGTCATTGAGATCTTTATCTTGCCCTGGTTGGCGTGAATGACCACGAACCTTTTTCCAATAGATGATCATGTCATGTTCGATGACAATGGCATCACATGCTTGGAAGAGTTCCTGATGTTCGACAGGCTTGTTGTTAGCTGTCTTGAATCCATTTTGTTTCCATCCAGCTATGTGGCATGTGAAGCTTAGACGGGCGTAGTTGGAGTCGGTACATATCAAGAGTTCTTTGATGTTGTGGGAGGCGGCCAGCTGTAGGGTGATGAGGATGGCCGCTATTTCTGCATTTTGCAATGAGTGAGGGCCTAATTTGAATTGTTGTGGTGGGTAAGGGTCGTTGTTGAGCCACACCACACTTGCTCCCGCTTTTAAGTTGCCCTGTTGATTGTAGGAGCAGCCATCGACATATGCTGTGGGCATGCCTGTGCACACATTGTCGTCAAAGTACCTGTAGTTTGTCAGTTGCGGTTGTGTCGGTTCTTTGGGTTTTGCTGATGTGTACAGTGTATCTGTTGAACAGCTTTGGCAAGCTGCTAACCCGTTTCCCAGTGAAAATTTGTGGTTTTGGGCATATCTTGCCTCGACGTCTCGTCCTTGGAGCGTCATTAACCATGTAGCTATGCATGCATTGGTTACCACACCATCTCTGATTCGTTGGCTGTTGAGGAAGGTAACTGGTTGGTGACATGTTTCTATGATGACTTTCTGAGCTCCAATGTAATTGGAGAAATGCTGAATGGCCCATACAGTGCAAAGCAAAGCTTTTTCACAGTCTGAGTATTTGCGTTCTGGGGGAAGCAATGCTTTGCTGGCATAAGCGACCACTCGTTTGTCTTTGTCGTGGAGCTGGTACAGGCCTGCACTGAGGCAATGACTGGAGAATCCAGCTTCCAGATAGAATTCGGGGTAGGCCAGGCATGGGGCAGAGCACAGGCGTTCTTTGAGCTCACTCATAGCTGTGTCTTGGGCTTCCGACCAGACGAAGGGTCCGTCCCTTTTCAGGAGGGAAGTTAGTGGTCGTGCGATGTCCGCGTAGTTCTCGATGAACTGTCGTGAGTAATTGCACACTCCCAGAAAGCTTCGTAGCTCAGAAATGTTAGTGGGTGTCTTTATAGACACCCAATAACATTTAGGGGGCAGTCGTGGCCTAATGGATAGCGAGTCGGACTTGTAACCCGAAGGTCATGGGTTCGAGTCTCGGGTCCGGCAGGGATGTAGGTGGGGGGAGTTTTTTCTCTCTCCACCCTCAATACCATGACTGAGGTGAGACCCTTGAGCAAGGCACCAAACCCCCAACTGCTCCCCGGGTGCCGCAGCATTGGCTGCCCACTGCTCCAGGTGTATGTTCACTACTGTGTGTGTGTGCACTTGGATGGGTTAAATGCAGAGCACAAATTCCAAGTATGGGTCACCATACTTGGCCACACACCACTTCCCGTTCCGTTTCCTTCCTTCCCTTTATATTTTGGATTGTTTGCGTACGGCTGGACTGCGGTTCGATGCCGCCACGTCCGACGAGTAAGCCAACGTAGTTTACCTTGGTCTTACACCATTGTCCTTTGTGAAGGGCGATTTTCGCTCCTGCTGTTGTCAGCTGGTTCAGGACATGATCAATTTCCTTGAGATGGTTTGCCACGTTTGCGTGTCGCAAAAGAATATCATCGACATAAACAAGGTTGCCTCTGGCTCTGGCGTCGGGGCATGCTTTGTTCAGGAAGATATTGAATTCAGCTGGTGAATTGGCATAGCCAAAGGGGCATCGCGTCAAGGTGTACTGTCGATTGCCAAAGGTGAATGCCAGCTTGTGTTGGTCATTTGGGTGGACAGGGATTGTCCAAAATCCAGAGGCGACATCCAGTGTAGAGAGGATCGTCGAGCCTTTGATTTTGGGAAACTCTTGGTCCAACTGAGTCATAGGCCATCACGATAAGGGAACTTGCTGGTTCAGTTTGCGATAGTCGATGGTGGGCCGCCATTTGCCGTTGGGCTTTATGACTGGCTATATTGGTGCAGAGTAGGTGCTGTTACAGGGGTGGATGACCCACTTTTCCAGCATGGAGTCAATGATCTCTTGAACCGATTCGTATGAGGCTATCGGTATCTTATACTGCCGCACAAATGTGGGTGGTACATTTGGGTGTGTCGGGATGCGTACCGTGTGGCTATTAGTCAGGCCACAGTCCAGGGAATCCTTCACGAAGAAGTCCTTGTATTTGCACAGAACCTCTTTAAGTCCTTGGCGATCCAACTCGCTGTGGAGGGCATCCGCCTCGTTCAGGATTTGTGCATTGAACCCGGCGTAGGGTTCCTCTGTGTTTGTGTCATTTGAGGGACTCTGGGACTTGAGTGTCACTTGTGCAGGTGGCTCTGTTGCGGGCTGTGTTGAGACAGTGTAGACTGCAAGATGAATGTCATCTGTGAGCTCTGATCGGCAGACACTTTCTTTGGACACTGGCAGAATCGAAGTGATGGCGATGATCTCATGGGGCTTTGTGAAGGTTACAGTGTCATTACATTCATCTGACATTAGTTCGGCTGGTAGTGGGCCTATGACAGGTACCATCAGTTTAAAGTCATGGAATGCCTGGTTGATGAGCCATCCCAGGTGACTGGCTTTGGGCACGTTGATGTCTTTGGCCGTACAATTGTTGAACAACACATACACAGCACGAGATGACACTTCAATGAGAGGTGTGGCTTCCAAGGTCAGTCCTAGCTTTAGGCAAGTCCTGGAAGGGTGGAAGAAGCCTAGTTCACTGTTAAGCGTTTGGTCAGGTCGCATGTTGAGGCGGATACTGACACTCTTGCTATACGCAGGTATAGTGGCTTCTTGCTCCGTGATCATGGCGCATGCGTCTGGCATTGTTTGACCAGACCACAGGTTCTTGAGGTTGACTGAAGTTGTCAGTTGACGTGACAGTGGAGCCCATATGACGTCATTCACTGTGTCGATGCAGGCGTAAGACGGACCATGATGTCTGCTCCAATGTAGATGTCATAAGGTAGGTTGGGGACAACGAGGAAGTAGTGACTCAGGAGTCTGTTGTTCCATTATATGTCTACAGCGCAGATGATCGTGGAGGTAGCCACGGTTGTTGACCATGGGCTGAGGGGGAAGCGGCTGTGCTTTGAGATGTGTGGTAGGCTCTGATTCCTCTGCTTCAATGTTCTGAAGAGCTTTAGGCTGATAGCAGAGTTTTCAGCCCACAGGGCTAGTGCTGCATCAGGCACTGATGTGTCTTGGACATTTATGGCCATCATGATTTGAAAGAGACCTGAGTCTGAGTCAGACGCTTGCAATGAGCAGAGGAAGGGGTCTTGGGTCTTGTTGCTTGGAGTTGAACTTGCACTTGGATTTGACCTTGCATCGCCGATCAGTGAATGGGGGGCAGTGTCTGTGGCTTGACACTGTGACTCGTTGGAGTATACTGACTGGAATGGCAGAGGGTCACGGACTTGTGTCCATATCTTCAGGTGATTGAAGTCTATTAATGGTTCAAAGCGATTGAGCAGGTCTTTTCCGATGAGGAGAGGATATGTGTTGAGTGGTGAAACGTACACTGTGTGGATGAGATTCATTGGTCCCACAGTTATGTGAATTGGGGCCACATGTTTTAGTTGTAGGCCCGTGTGGGAATAGGCCTGGAGGTTCAGCTCACACCTTTGAAGTTTAAAGGTTCCGTTTGAACTCTTTGTTCTCTCTTGGACTTCTTCGAGGAGTTCAGTTGACATTAAGGTAATGTCAGCTCCCGTGTCAAGAAGAGCTTCAACTTTGATGTGTTGTTCAATGATGATGGAGAGGTAAAACTTTCTTGCAACACCTTTCTCGATGAGATCACCCAGGAGTTGAGGGACTGGAGTTTGGGAGGAGAGAGGTAAGATGTCAGGACTGATCTGGAGTTCCTCGGGGGAATGGCAGATGACCAAGACAGCACTTTCAGGAACTTGAGTGGTTTCGTCAGCAGGTGTTTGTTGGACGCTGCTGTGATCTGGCGCACCAGGTGTTGGGTCAGTTCCCGACTGTGTGGCAGGTTGTTCATGTGGGATTTCTTGTCCATCGGAGGTTATGGTGCTTATGGTTCTTTGAGCGTGAGGTGAGGTGCTGTTCTCTGTGGTTTCTTGGGTCAGGTGGTTGCTTTTCCCATTTCCGATCCTTTTCCTTTCGCTGGAAGAACTCTTTCATCATCATTTTCATCAGCTCTTGAGAGTCGAGACAGGGTGAAGTGTTTTGTTCTGGTGTGGATTCATTTTGAGCTCGATCAGCTTGGAATCTTTGCGAGTTTTTCCGTCGATTCCTTGGGCTGGTTGCTCTAGGGTGTGTTTGGCATTTTCCCTTGGAAGTTCCGTTTACTTCCCATGAGATTTTCCCTCTTGAATTTCCAAATGAGCTCGGCTGATTCCATGATCTCTCCCAATGACTCTCATGAGGTCTTGATTGGTTGCATGAATTTTCCCAGTGACGTCCAGGTGAGCGTTGTCCACGTAGTCCCTCCCAGCGGTTGTTTCTCTGTTTAGGTCGGGTACCAGTGTGGGAGTCTCGTTCTGTGTTGGACGAGGATGCATTCCACTCTTTGGGTGTCGGGTTGGCATGGTCTTGACGCTGGGTGCCCTCTAGGCCAGACCCTGACTCAGAGTTGAAGTCAAGAACTGCCGTGGTTTTGGCGCCCTTTTCTGAAGCCATCTTCTGCTTGCAGTAGGCCTTGTGCGCCAAGTCTCACAGTTGTTGAGCACTCATTGTGCGTGGATATGAAAGGACGCCAAGATGGTGGCTTACTCTAGGGTGAAGGTTCCTCAGGAAGAGCATTTTAAAATTAATGTCTTGTTCCATATTCTGTTCATTGCACGT
Source organism: Spinibarbus caldwelli (assembly GCA_039654775.1). Taxonomy (NCBI): domain Eukaryota; kingdom Metazoa; phylum Chordata; class Actinopteri; order Cypriniformes; family Cyprinidae; genus Spinibarbus; species Spinibarbus caldwelli. The sequence goes on along the minus strand of CM077253.1, from coordinate 19,620,729 downwards.
CCCGAAGTACGCTTGTCTGAGTCGGCTGTAATAAATTTGAGGGGGTTCATGACGACCTTGTTTCATCTCCAGGGCAGCCACTAGTCCTTGCTCGGACTCAGGGTCCGCAAACTCTTTGATGAGGGCTTCTCTGAGCAGGGGATAATCAGTCTTTATGTGGGCCGGCTGGCGGTCCAGGAAACTGCGAACTTCCAAGCTAGATGTTGCTCGGATCAAATACAGTCTATCTTTGTCGGTGACACTGGGTCTCATTTCCAGATGAAAATCGACATCTTGTAGATATCCTTTGATATTCTGACTACCTGGCACATTTGGAGTGAATTTGCCAATGTTCCTGGCAAGCTTGTCGAGGTCTTTAAGGTTCAAGCCGTGCGATGATCTGTGGCTGGCTGGAGCAAGTTCTGCTCAAGGGGACCCGGTTCTGCTCAGCGGGGGTGAAGTCTGTGCCCGTCGTGTTCTTGACGGTTCACGGCGCAGTTCATATGTGTGTTTGAGTTCCTCTTTCATGCTGTCTGACTCGTCTTTAAATGTAGTCACGCTGTCGTGTTAGGCGGCTAATCTCGTCTCTGGACTCATTCAGGTGAGTTTCAAGGGCTTTAATTCGGCTGTTCTTGTCTCTGAAGTCAGCCTTTGCCTTTTCCAGTAGCTGTTCTGCATACTGTAGCTTGTTGGAGAGATCAGCGTAGTCTGCTCTGCCTCATTCCATTTCCTGTTTAGCAGCTGCTAACGTCTCTTTTAGCCTGTTGATCTCCTCCTCGGCGCCTTGTTGGACTTCATCGGGCTCTTCCCTTCATTCCTGAGCCTCCAGTTCCAGCTGTTCGATGCGTCGTTGTGCGCGTCAGCTCCTGCTGGAGGTGGGCGGCGTGCCTGTCGCTCAGCTTGAGGGTGGGGATGAGTGTGTGACTTAAGGAGCCGGTGATCTTGGCTAATTCTTTGTGACTGTAGTTCTGACCTGGGTTCTGTTTCATGAGGCTTGTTATGTTGTCATCCAGCTGGTCCTGTGTCTGCTGCTTTAGTGTTTCAGCTGCCTGAGGTAGGAGGCTGTCTGTTGCAACACTTAGCCAGGTCTCGAGGTCTTCCCAGTGGCCAACGGGGTCTGTTGTGCGAGACATGATTTGACACAGCAAGGGAGATCTAGCACCAAGCCTGACACAGACCTGGAGGAACAGAACCAAAACAAAACACAACAAAACAAACAAGCAGGGCAGAATAGGTGTAAGTGTGCAATGTCAGGTGTGGCTGATGTTGAGTGTGTAATGTGCAGGTGAAAGTGGTTCTCTGAGCCTGTGGTCCTCTGGTGGGCGTGCCTCTAATTTGGAATTTCTATGGGGACCATTAGTAAACACACACAGGTAGCACAACTACAGAACTGGAGAAAGAAAGAGGAACACAAAACACAACGGAAAACAACAGAATAGTATTCAGCAAAGAACAGAATAACACTTGAATGCTTCCAATGTTCCTATAAAAAAAAGTTTCCCTCTTCTCTTTTTTTTTCAAGGGAAGAAGGTTAAGGCTAACAGTAGAATGAGAGAGAGAGAGAGAGAGAGACAAATAAGAATACACTTTTCAGGTCACATAATAAGTATAGTTAAATTTTCTTCTCTTTTGTTTATATATATATATATTTTAATTTAATTCAGAAGGGTGTTTCTAGATAGGGGTTTGGAAAAGGATTTCTCAATGCCAGGACTGTGATTGTTATTGAAATTTCCTCCGGGGCGAAAGAAAACAATAACAATGACATTGTGGGTTTCTCAGTTAGTCGGATTGACAACCATTCACCAACCAAAGCGTTTCTAGACGCGTGTTCGAGTTTTGATGGACGCCTATCAGTCTTCCAGTTGACCTGCTTGAGCCTAAGCTGGGTAGGATCACAGGATGCAGAAAAGTGTATTCTTAAATGCAACAAGATGGCGCCACTCATGGCAGCCTTCGTGACGTCGTCCGCACTTGTTTTTATGTTTTTGTTAGTTTGTCCTGTCTTTAGTCATATCCCTGCAATCAGTTTCACCAGAGACGAATTGCTGGACATTCAGAAGTACACATCACCCGATATTTCACCGGATTTCATTTATTCTGATGTTTTGCTGGACATTGTAGTCGGCGGAGCAGCGGTGCTGTTTAGATGCTTCAGGACGCGCAGACGGGGGAAGTGAAGCGCGCTTGTGAAGCTTCGTCAGCAGGGATTAAGAATGCCGTTGCCTAGCATCCATCTGGCGAATCTCCGCTCTCTACCCAACAAAACGGACGAACTTCTTCTGCTTTCCCGGTTAAACAAGGATTTTTCAAACTCTGCTGCTCTGTGTTTCACGGAAACCTGGCTGAACGACGCCATTCCGGACAGCGCGCTTCATCTGCTGAGCTTTCAGCTGTTTAGAACAGACCGCAACGCAGATTCAACGGGGAAATCGTGCGGCGGCAGGACGTGCTTTTACATCAATGAAAGGTGGTGTACAGATGTAACTGTGTTAAAGAAGATGTGCTGTTCAGATCTGGAAACGCTCTTCATTAACTGTAAACCTTTCTACTTGCCGCGAGAGTTTCACTCGTTCATTCTGGTGAGTGTTTACATTCCACCACAAGCGCACGTGAGCTCAGCTTTACAGAAACTAGCTGATCTGATCACAGATACAGAACAACAACACCCAGACTCTGATTTAATCATTCTCGGGGACTTTAATAAAGCAAATCTCTCCCGTGAACTGCCAAAATACAGACAGCATGTTACATGTCCCACCAGAGACAGTAATATACTGGATCACTGTTACACAACAATAAAGGATGCATATCACTCTGTTCCACAAGCAGCTTTAGGACTCTCTGATCACTGCCTGGTTCATCTTATACCAACCTACAGGCAGAAACTGAAATCTGTTAAACCTGTGGTAAAGACTGTAAAGAGATGGACCAACGAGACAGAGCGGGTTTTACAAGCCTGTCTTGACCTTACTGATTGGAGTGTTTTTGAGGCTGCTGCAAACGACCTGGACGAGCTCACAGAGACTGTCACTTCATATATCAGTTTCTGTGAGGATTTGTGCATCCCTACCAGGACTCATTTAACCTACAACAATGACAAACCATGGTTCACTGCAAAACTCAGACAGCTCCGTCAGGCCAAAGAAGATGCTTACAGGAAGGGGGATAAAGTCTTGTATAAACAGGCCAAATACACACTGGAAAAAGAGATCAGAGTGGCAAAGAGGAATTATTCGGAAAAAATAAGGATCCAATTCTCTTCCAGCGACTCAGCATCAGTGTGGAAAGGTCTGAAAGAGATAACCAACTACAACACACCATCCCCCAGCACTGTGGAGAATCAACAACAGGCAGACAATCTGAATGAGTTCTACTGCAGGTTTGAAAAAACACCCCACACCCGCCCCGAACACCTCTCCACACAACCATTAACACCTCCAGCAACCCCCCTCTCCCCCACACCTGCAATTCAGATCAGCGAAGATGAGGTCCGCCAGGTCTTCCGGAAGCAGAAAAGGAAAAAAGCACCAGGCCCAGATTGTGTGCCACCAGCCGGTCTGAAATCCTGTGCTGACCAGCTGGACCCCATCTTCACACAGATCTTCAACAGATCACTGGAGCTGTGCGAAGTCCCTTCATGCTTCAAATGCTCCACCATCATCCCCATCCCAAAGAAATCCAAAATTACAGGACTAAATGACTACAGACCTGTGGCTCTAATGTCTGTGGTCATGAAGTCATCTGAAAAACTGGTGCTGGCCCACCTGAAGGACATCACTGGACCCTCGCTGGATCCTCTTCAGTTTGCCTACAGAGCAAACAGGTCTGTGGACCTTGTAGTCAACATGGGACTGCATTATGTTCTGCAACATCTAGACAGACCAGGGGCTTATGTGAGGATCCTGTTTGTGGACTTCAGCTCAGCCTTTAACACTATCATTCCAAACCGCCTCCTGCCCAAACTATCTCAGCTCTCTGTACCCACCTCCGTCTGTCAGTGGATCAACAGCTTCCTGACAGACAGGCAGCAGCTTGTGAGGCTAGGCAAATTCTCATCTAGCACCCGCACCATCAGCACTGGCGCCCCCCAGGGTTGCGTCCTCTCCCCACTGCTCTTCTCCCTGTACACCAACGACTGCACATCTAAAGACCCCTCTGTCAAGCTCCTGAAGTTTGCAGACGACACCACACTCATCGGCCTCATTCAGTATGGTGACGAGTCTGCTTACAGACATGAGGTTAAGGAGCTGGCTGTCTGGTGCAGTCTTAACAACCTGGAGCTGAACACGCTCAAAAAAGTGGAGATGATCGTGGACTTCAGGAGAAACCCCCCTGCACTCCCCCCACTCACATCATGAACAGCACTGTGACTGCAGTGGAGTCATTCAGATTCTTGGGCACCACCATCTCCCAGAACCTGAAGTGGGACATTCACATAGACTCCATTGTGAAAAAGGCCCAGCAGAGGCTGTACTTCCTTCGCCAGCTGAGGAAGTTCAACCTGTCACAGGAGCTACTGAAACAGTTCTACTCCGCCATCATTGAATCCATCCTCTGCACTTCAATAACTGTCTGGTTCAGCTGTGGGATTACAAATTTATAAAATGGTAAATCTAGCTTCCAATGTAATAGTACATTGTGTTTTACATTTTGATGTAAAGATGATGACATTCTAAGAAGATCAAGTCAGGCAGCCCAGGTGTCTGAGACATTAACCTTTTTTCTTTATGCACTTCCTGACCATTGAGTAGATTCCCAAGTTAAAGGTGAATACTAAACTCAAGGCACAGCTGTGCCTTTGTCTCTATGATAATGTGAAGTTATGGGCGATCCTGTCAGTTAGTTACTTGAAAGGTATAAACTCTACTGTGTTGAGCTATAGTCAGACTTGGATGACTGCAGCGACGCACAGCGAGTTCTCAATAAAGAGTAACTTCTGCTTGAAAGATATCCCAACGTCTCCTGGTCTCTGCTTCGACGAGGAAAAAAAGTTTCCTACAGTTTTGGTGCCGTGACCCGGATAGAGATCCTCACCTGAATCCAGATTGAAACTTCAAGCTAAAAAAAGATCTGACTTCATTCCTGACTGAATCTTTCTGTACAACCAAGGGTTGGTGAGTGTCACTCTATCCAAAAGAACCTTTAAGACCAGTACAAATTTGTTATCCTCTGCGCCGTCAGAGAAGAGTTAACAGACAGCTGTAGGGTTTGGTTAACTAAGTTATCCTCTAAAAATTTTATTTTACAGATGAAGGTTATCCTCTGTTCAGGCAGGGAAGATTAACATTACGTGTTAATATTTGTTACCCTCTGTTTCGGCAGGGAAGAATTTGTTATCCTCTGTTCAGGCAGGGAAGATTAGCATTACGTGCTAATATTTGTTATCCTCTGTTTCGGCAGGGAAGAATTGGTTAAGCCTCTGTTCAGGCAGGGAAGATTAGCATTACGTGCTAATATTGGTTATTCTCTGTTCAGGCAGGGAAGATTAACATTACGTGTTAATATTTGTTACCCTCTGTTTCAGCAGAGAAGAATTGGTTACCCTCTGTTTCGGCAGGGAAGATTAGTGTAAAGTGCTAGTAATTTGTGTTATCCTCTGCTTTGCCAGGGAAGGTTAACAGACTAGTTATCCCCTGCTTGGCCAGGGAAGAAAGTTCATCCTCTGTTCAGTCAGGGAAGGTTAGCAACAGTTACAGTGTGTGTTAACATATTGGTTATCCTCTGCTTTGCCAGAGAAGGTTGAATACATTATGATGTATCTTAACTAGCTTATCCTCTACTTTGTCAGAGAGGTTATTGGTGTATCCTCTGCTTTACCAGGGAAAGTTAACAGTTCGTATGTGTTACTTTGTTATTTTAAAAGCATTGTCAGTCACCAGCAAATCTAAAATTAGGAGACAATACGGTTGATTATGTGGATGACAATGTATAGAGCAGAGATTTACAACTGTATTTAGATAACTTGGCTGAAAAGACTTTTTTCATGAGATTTGAGTTATTTATTGGCTCCGAAAAGTTAAAGGTTATACTTTATATGAAATGTGGGAGCCAGGAGAGAATTATGTTGATAACTTAATAAACAGTATAATGTTAAATACAGGTCTTCAAAGATATAGTTTGTATTACATCTTGTTATCTTTAGATGTATGAAGTTTGTGTCCGTTATCCCTGGGGGACAGCTTGAAATGTGATATAGTGCAGAGATTAAGACTTTAGTTTGTGTTAACTGAAATAACTTGTGCATTGTGATCAATGAGAACAAGATTGAGTGACTACTTTGAACGGCCGTTTTCAGCTAATAATAATAAAAAAAGAGAAAAGAAGAAAATATTTTTTTTTCTTGACTTTGACTTTGCCACATTTGCTAGACTATTTACAAGATTTCAGTCTGAAGTTATAATACAATGCATCATGCTGATGTATTTATAAGGCTTATAGAAGTATGATATGCTCAGTTCAGTCAGAATAGGTTACTGCTCTTTTCTGCATTCTGCAAAGAAGGAATTGTTTGCTCTTTTCTCGCAAAGAAGAACTTACTTTATTAAAATGAAATAAGGAACTGCTATATATTGTTAACTGGATGAGATTCCTTAAATTTTGGACAGTTGCACAAGATGACTGACCATAGCACAGACTGCTTATATGCAGTTGTGGTCAAAATTTACAATGCGGTTCTCTTGAGTGTTCATTTTATAGAAGAAACCAGATGACTTCTGGGACAGCTGCCAATGGGCAACGCAACATGAAGAAAGAGACATTATGGCTGTGGAGAACAGGAAAATCTGAGGGGCGATGGGCTAAACCCCCCTATAAGAAGAATCCGACACTTCAGGGGTTAGACTGGAGAAAGACTGAGAAACAATGCAGTCATGAAAAATCTGTCATGAGAGGCACAGAGGAAGATAACCGCATTCCGAGTCAAAACTCCAATGCCCCACCAGATCCTCATCACCGAGTGTCAGACCGGAAGACACTGCATGAAGAGATGCTAAAACAGCCAAAACATGTTCAACTGACTGATGATATCAGAGACTTTCATCTCTTCCTTCGTGGGCAGGTACTGCATATACAATGATCACTACAGAGACCGCCTCGGATTTTGATTTGTCATATTAATTTGCAACTTGATAATTCACTGGTTTTATAGCAGTTCTTTGTAATCTGTTCAACTAACAACACACTGCTTTCTTTTAATAGGCACCAGTCCAACATCATAGAAAGAAGGAATGTGTTTGCCTGATTTCTCAGTCAGCTAAAATTTGGACTGGATTTAGCATAGAGAGGAGATACTGTGAAATAGAGAGAGTTTAGACTCTGATTTAAAGACAGAGCTTCTTGTCAAGCTGATAAACATTCCAGGATTCCTTAAAAAAAATAAATAAATAAGGGAATAGAGGGGCACAAAGTGTCCAAGATCAAAATATGAATGGTAAAACAATGAAACTGGTCACTCCATCTTGGTTAATAGATATTTCCTAGGGCTGAACATCAGTAATAATTCTAAAAATTCTAAATTCATGAAATCACAAATGCTGTCCTACCCAGAGATTGCGGTAACATGATGTTAATGTTATTGGCCATGGATCCAAGATCATGCAGAGATCTCCAGTTTTTTTTAGAGCAGCTCATGAGCAATAGGAAGAGATAATAAAGGCGAAAAGTGCACAGTTGAATAATGAATTACATTTCAGAAATTAAAATTGGTTCTTTTAATTATGGCATGCCTAGGCCTAAAAGTTTATTTGGACAAAATATTTAAAACTTTGGAGTTCATGACCGCGAGATGAAATTCAACCCCATTGTGATGGACATCGTCCAACTGTTTTAGTTTAACGTTTAGACACTGTCGCAAGGGGAAAGCCACAGTGCCTAGGTTGAGTAGTGTCTGTCATTATCGAAATTGTTTTATTCGAGTAGACTTGGTGGTATTCCACCCTAACAACATACATTCCCCATTCAGTTTACTGTCTTCGGAGGCAGTGACAAAAAGAGATGATGCTCTGGCCAGAGGTGGGGTGTGTGAGAGTGTGTGAAAGTGTGTGAGTGATGGTGCACCAAGGCAGACAATCTGCCATGAACAGCTGTTTTCAAATTTTCAAAGAGGGCATACAATGTAGATTATGCCCGAGAAATAATGGCTATGGATTAATTTGGCTAATTATCCTGGCCTGGGATATTTTTGTGGCAGAAAGAAAAAGTGCCACACCTGCGCAGGGTAAAATATGGGAAGCCAGAACAAGAAGGCTTCCCCTGTCCACCCCATATTTAACTTTTTCCCTTTCAGGATGTCATGATGGACTTCATCAAATTAATTCTGTGTCAAAAGTATGAAATACATTGTGTTTGTTAACATGTTACATGTGGGCTGAGTGTTTCACAGAAAAAAACTGATATTAGTGGGTGAAAAGCCTGAATAAAAAAAGTCATGTTTAAGAAACTATTTGATGAATAGTGAGACACCTTTAAACAACAAACAAATAATTGAGATGAATTTAAATTTAGTGTATACCACTTAGACGTGGTATACAGGGGGAATATGAAAGAAATCAGATAAAATTATAAATGATATTGACTGAAATTGGAATGATATGGGTTCCAGCCCTGTCAATCTGCTGGTGTTATAGGAAAAATAGACAGCCCTCAGGCCACAATCATTTTTTCCTCACAGGTCACTACAACAAGGATCGACTAGGTGAGAAGTAAACATGTGTTGTCCCTAGCAAAAGCATTTTAAGATCTCCTTTCACAGGTAGAAGTAGTTCTTCTGATATCAAGGAGGGTTTACTCTGCTAATCTGGACTGACAGAGTGAGATACACGGTTTCGGTGTTACCTTAACGTCGTTGAAAGGAGAAACACCCTGAGTTCACACCAGGCGTGCCTCTAACCCTGGCAGGGGCAGAAGAGTCCCCTAGGGGGACCAACGAGGAGAATGAGCAAACTCAACTGGTGGCTTAAAAGCCCGCCGTTTGCTCCAACTGATAAAGAGCCTGCCGGAATCAAAGATAGATTGAGGAGCAACTCAGTGTCCAATAGAACAAGGAGAATGCAAGAGAGACTGGTTAAATAATCCTGATCCTGACCTCATTCTGATACAGCATGGAATGAAGATTGCGATGTGGTTTAGATTGATTGTCTGTTTGTTTGACATTACTGATAATGTTGTTGTTTTAGCTGACTCGAGTTACTGCATAGGCCTATAGTATTGAAATAGACTTTAAAAGTTAATTTGTTAGACTAACTTGACACTTACAATGGATACATTACTATCACAGGCTAAAATTAAAATGGTAGCATACATTATATGAGTGGAAAAATCTGACCACATCTAGAAGGCCTCCTGACACTAAAAGCCTGAGAGCTGTAGTAAGTCCTCGACACAGCAGAAATCCAGGAGACATAGGGGTTAGTTCTTAAATTGGCCCAAATCTGATTGTCCTGGTTAAGGTCTCATACCTTATGAATATCTAGTTGGTAATAAATAGGTATTCATAACCTTTTAGAAACCAAAGATGTGAACAATGTAATGTAAAGCATTGAAATTTTTGCAATCTAATATATAATGTTTAGATAGGGAATTAGGTGAAGGAAATTAGAACTTGCAAGACTATTACTAAAAGTATTAGGCCATGGCTGCAAAACTGGTAATATGCCTGGCTGTACTGAAAACCTGCTCACCTGTACATATTTCTTTGAAGAGATGGGTGAGGAAAACTGTCTAGATAATGAAGATATACCATACATCTGCTATGAACGTGTTAGTGACCAGCCAACCATATTGTTAAATCTGAGGCCAAGGAAAAGCTACAAGGCTTACAGTTACCTGTACTGCAAAATCAATAGACTGTCTGAAGGACAAAGTGTGTTATCGTAGGAATATCGTGTTGCATACATCCCATACATCCCTGATACGGATGCTGATTAATGAAGGTTTACTGAATATGTCTAGGAATGCAAGGGAAGTAGCGAATACTTCAGAATGATTTTTGTCTTGATTTACAAGTTAGTAAAAGATGCTCGTAAGTGCCTCGATGACTAGAACTGTTATATGTGCTGATTTTAAGTGGGATGAGAAAAATGTTGATTGAATGTTAAGAGAAGGGGAATTGGGCAGAGAGCCTTTATGGTGTTTATTATATAAACAAATGGGGGAACTGTTAAAATATATCATGCTCTCTGCCAGATGTTTCTGTGAGTTTGCCTCTATGCAATCCCTCCTCCCATACGTGTTTTTCCCCATTCTCTCTGTCTTACTCCCTCCTCCCATCTGTGCTTTCTCTCTCTCTTCTGTTTGACTGTATCTCTCTTATCCTCACATATATACATCTTAAATGGAGTTCAAATGTTCAACTGAGGAGGGGGGCCTCCTAGCTCGGCGGTGACTTGGCATATCGACACTTGGCATAAAGATGTAGTTCTCTCCGTCCAAGTGTATCCCTAATATGTCTAGAACTTCCTTGCCAGACTTCCATTTTATATAACGTATATTTCTTGGCCCGAGTACCACACAGATGTGGTGTATAATTCTAATTGGATGTACCACTGCACCACCCCTAGCAATGAGACTATATAATGTATGGATGTAACAATAAACTTGGAAGAAGTTTGTGAAAAGACAATTGGCGTCTTGTTCATAATTCTTTCCATGGGCCCATGTCTTCATGACTGCAAGGACTGAGAATAGTCGGACGGCATCGAAAGATAAAAAACATTCTTAACAAAGTGTTATCCTCTGCTGGCCAGGGAGGTGTTAGAAGTGTTCTGTTGTGTCAGAAAGACATTACAACATGTTTAGAAGGAATTCTAGGCTGATTCCAACAACTGAGAAAGGTGGACTAGCTACCCCTTCATGGACAGACAGCGAGTTTAAATCATTGTTAGGAGATCACATGGACTCTATTGTGACAGAGTCAGTTAGACTGGATTTAACAAAGAAATTTGGTATTCATCCAGAAAATGTATGGACAATTGAAGAATGCAAGAAGGTGTTAGGTGCATGTATTCGGAAGAAAAATATAAAAGGCATTATCTGCTGCCACAGAGAGTTTAGTTTAGCGATAGCACAAGAACAAGCTCAGTGTATTGCTAAGTTAACAGAACAAAACAAACAGCTGCACAGTCGAGTGTCTTGTTTCACTAAAAAGGTGGGCCATAACAAGGCCTCAACCAAAAGTGATTTAAACAACCAACAGTCAGTTGAAAGTTATTCTGACTTACAGTCTTCGTGTGGACAAGAGGACAATTGCAATATTGGAAGGATGGAGAAAGATGTAAATGCAGTTGAAGTATGTGGAGCGAGACAAGGGGCTCAGAGTAGGGTAGAAGGGGTTGAAACTGTTCCATCTGCAACCCCCATACTCCAGTTACAAGCAGTCCGTACAGCTCTTGGTCCTGAGGCCATAGAAAGACTTGCTGAGAGTTTGCCATTGGTACATGGAAATTTTTCTGAGTTTAGGAGAGAGTTGTCCAGAAAGATGCGACTCTATAATATGTCTCTAGCTGAAGTCACCCAGCTAATGTCACAGATCTTGACAGAATCCGAATTCAATCATTTTGAAAGTGCTGTAAATCATTCTGAGTTTCAACAAGCTAGTAAAGATGATTTGAGAGAAGGAGTTCTGAGAGTGTTACAGAACATTGTTGGACCAAAAGTGGACTGGTCAAAGGTCACTAGTTGTGTACAGAAGAAGGATGAAACTGTAAGTGAATACACTGAAAGGTTTTGTCAGTCAGCTGCAGCATACAGTGGAATAGCTGACACTCCAGAAAAGGTATTGGATCATAAAGGACCACTAGTTCGAACATGGTTTGATGGCCTTTTATCAGAGTACAGATCTGCTTTGCCATTCTTAGATCTCACATGGTCAACTGAAGCCTGCGAAACAATTTGGACAGGTTAGCTACTTGGGAAAGAGACTCTGATGTTAAAACCAGAGTAAAGATTGCAGCAGCATCCTTTCAGGTCAACACAGAGAACCGACAGAAACGTAAATGTCCTAAGAGGGAGGGCAGTTGTCATTACTGTGGGAAGCCTGGACACTGGATGAAAGAGTGTAGGAAAAGCAAGAAGACACTAGGAGAAATTAACAGCTTTACTCAGCTCCTACTTAGTTTGCTTGCTACTCTGAAGCAGCCCTTCCCCACTTCACTGAACTGTTGGAGCAGCTTGCTCAGGTGTTAACTGTTAGGGCTGTGAGTGCTTAATTACCCCAGTAATTTACAACAAAGATGAAAGGTTCTTTGTAAATAGAACAAAAGGAAGTGACTATCACTTCCTCCCACTAGAGGACTCTGGTTAAGTACACTCACAGCCATAAAAGTTATACTACAACACTCCAGTCACTTACCCATCCTCTATGAGTTATGATGTTTGCTATGACTGATGTTTCATTGGAGGATGAAGAAGTTGCACAATAAAGTTTGCAAATAAATACAGGGACAGACTAGGACACACAGACCAGTGAGGAGCCCAGGAAAGAACCGATGTGCAACAGGCCTCGGGGGCCAATCCTGCGGTGAAGATTTCCCTAATAGGTTTTTCCCTTTTCCATAGATTATCCTCACCCCACTGGTCCATAGGTGTCAAATGACTTAAGACTAGGTCAACAAAACCACTATACGATCACAGGACTTAAAAAAAAGTAAAACCACTATACGATCAAGAGACGTATGAAAGGATGAAGTCTATGAATGAATACTGCTGTTCTGCTGTTTCTTTGTTTTCTGGCCATGATGTCATCATAACGGGCACCCTGGTGTAAAGCTTCACCTCAGACATCCATGAACAAGCTTCATTAGGACAAAGAGTCATCTGAGCGAATCTATGTGGGAAATGGACTACAGAAAGCAGATGTCACAGCTATTCAGGCACCATGGACTTCAGGACTTTCACTCTTATGGTACATGTTTTTCTGTGTCATCATGTAGTTTGTACGACATGTTACATCCCTCGTCGTATATGTATAAACAGTTATGGTTCTGAAAAGAATTAGTACACCTAAGTAAATCTAGGTAAAGACACAGAATAAATTATATGTGCCTGCAACTTTTTCAAGTTACATGACTGCAAGATGGGGCTTATGTGAACAAACATAGGCTATAGAATGGACTTATGGAGGTTTACTGTAAATTTGTATTATGTGAGAGTTATTAGAACTCTCAAAGGGGGGACTGTGGGATTACAAATTTATAAAATGGTAAATCTAGCTTCCAATGTAATAGTACATTGTGTTTTACATTTTGATGTAAAGATGATGACATTCTAAGAAGATCAAGTCAGGCAGCCCAGGTGTCTGAGACATTAACCTTTTGTCTTTATGCACTTCCTGACCATTGAGTAGATTCCCAAGTTAAAGGTGAATACTAAGCTCAAGGCACAGCTGTGCCTTTGTCTCTATGATAATGTGAAGGTATGGGCGATCCTGTCAGGCTGATTGGATTAGCACCTATGCATTTGAATGACACTGTTATGCTGATGAGATCAGGGCTGGGGAAATTCAGGTAACGGGCTGATTCCTGTACTGCATTTGCATGCTTTGTTTAGATTGTCTCCACCTCTATGTATCCCTCCCCCTTGAAAGGTATAAACTCTACTGTGTTGAGCTATAGTCAGACTTGGATGACTGCAGCGATGCACAGCGAGTTCTCAATAAAGAGTAACTTCTGCTTGAAAGATATCCCAACGTCTCCTGGTCTCTGCTTCGAAGAGGAAAAAGTTTCCTACACAGCTCAGCTACCAAATCTGACCTCAGAAGACTACAGAGGGTACTCCGGACTGCTGAGCGAATCATTGGTACAACCCTCCCCACTCTCCAAGAACTGTACTTATCCAGAGTGAGCAAAAGGGCTGGCAAAATCACTCTGGACCCCTCACATCCAGCACACTCCCTCTTTGAACTGTTGCCGTCTGGTCGACGCTACAGAGCTCTGAGCACCAGAACGACCAGACACAGGAACAGTTTCTTCCCTCAGGCAATCCATCTCATGAACACTTGACAATAATAACACACACTATTTGTACACTTATTTATCTAACACACATACTTAGTCTACATTTCAATTTGCACATAATATACCTGTACATACAAAACTGTCTACTGTTACATACCTGTACATACAATTGTCAATTTGTATATTGTTATTCCTTATTTACTTGTTCTTTTTAATTCTTCTTTTTATTATCTGTGTTTTTTGTTCTGTCACTGTCATTCTGTTGTGCTGCGGTAGCTTCTGTCATGAAAACAAATTCCTTGTATGTGTAAACATACCTGGCAATAAAACTCATTCTGATTCTGAAAGCTCATTCTGAGGATGTGGAGGGAAGGTACAGTAAATGTCATACAATTTTGAAACGAAGTGTTCCTGCTCCCCAAATATTTATTAAATGTTTCAAAAATGCTCTGCTTTATGACTTTCACAGACACAAACCCAAAAACCAGCAGCAGTAGTCAAATCAGAAGAGGACAGCTGAGAGAGAGAGAGAGAGAGAGAGAGAGAGAGAACAAGAGTGAGGTTTTCCTCCCAATGTTAAGAAAAATGACAAGGTTGACAGGGTGGTGGCGCTGTGGGGTCGCTATCCCTACGGAGTTGGCCTACTGTGCTAGCTGACCTAAGTATTACAGAAGACCCTAATTTTCCCTTTTGAGGTTTCGCTAGCTAGGTGGGCTGATGCTCTTATCCGCTAGGCTTGGTGATGAGTTTGGGCTTTTGGTGGCTAGGCCCTCCGTCTGAGCGCACTCAGTGAGCTCCAGTAAGGCTAGGTTGAATACTACGCCGCCAGTATTGCAATGGGCCTCAAACAGTCATGGCTATGGGTACGAACACGCCTGTCGGGTGAGGCGCGTCAACGACTGGCTCGCAAAGAGAATGGGGTTAAGCCTTGGCCTAATTGTTTGCCGGAGCAAACAAAATAGGAACAAGGTGGTGTACCCAAGCTATTGTTGACCAGCCTCTGTTGACTCCTCCCCTGCGTATACAAATGCCGAGCCTCCACTGCGGGCCCTCACCTGCAACACTGGAACGTAAATATTTGGTTTAGCCCCCAGCCGGCACTAGGTTATGTCAGAACAGGTGACTCGTCCACCGCAACTCACCGTGAATCCGACCGTCACTGCACCAACCAAACATTAGGGAGAACGTTGTACTACCAGGCTTAAGTGAAGGAAAAACCTATGAAAATTTTTAGCTGAGGTAATTAAATAACTGACTGAGCGAAAGTATGATCTGACAAGGAGAGTCGAGTCTTATTTGTAGATTAAATTTCAATTTCACTTCAAAATTATAATTAAGAATTTAAATTTTAATGAGTTCAGCATTAAAACTGACAAGAGCAATTATAATTAAATTAATCAATTAAGTATCAATGTCTTAGGGAAGCCCAACCCTAATTAATTACTAATGAAATTAAAATTTCGAAGTAATAAATGATAGTTAATGATTAAAATTTAATGATGTTTGTCATCAACATCATAAAAGTAATTACAATTAACTTAATCCACAAGTATCATACAATAAGTAAAATACAATATGGAAGCTGAAACTGTAAATAATTATGAGAATGAATTAAAATTAAAATTGAATTAAAGTTCCAAATCCAAAATCGATATTCCCTGATGTTATTAAAGTCAATAAGAGCAGTTATAATTAATCAAAATTGTCATTGAAGTAGTGAGGACGAAGTTAGCTGTCAATAAAACTAACAGTGTTTAACTGAAAGGGAAATGACAACTTTAAATAAATAAGATTAAAACCCTGCTTTAAAATCGCAAAAGCTTATTAATTCAACATTTGTCATGTTCTTTCCAAAAGAATGAGTGACTATAACAGAAAGAGAGAGATACAAGAACTAGTGTGACTAAAAGGGTTAAAGCAAAGTCTCAATACACTTCAACATTGCTGACACTGCACTCAAACGCAGACTAATTCAAACCACAAAATGCTATGCTAGCCACTAGCCCTCTAGCAATGCTACTAGATTTACATAGACTGCAATGGACCCGCGCTAGCTTTAGCTAGCTCGGCTAATGCTACGGTTTGTTTACAAATAGCTCAATAAGGCAAATTAATCAACAGCTTTACTGCAATTAATAAAAATAATGTTACTGAGATAGCGGCGAATCTCAGCCTTCGTGTTAGTCTGTTTGACAGACAAAAACACTGGTTTCAACCACAGTTTTCTTTGATCAAAATTCTCCCATAACATAACGTTTGAACACTCCTCTCTGAGTCAGCGTCACGTTCACTAGTTTAGTGAATTTGGATGGCAACGAAGCTTAGGTAGCTACTCTAAGTTCATGTGCCAGGGAGATAAATAGTTCGATCACACCAATGGGACACGCATTAATGAATCAAAACTATACAGGCCTTATTAAGAGGAATACGCAAGGAACACGCTTGCGTTTCTCTTTTACTTTGTCTTTGGCAGACAAAAGATTTAATTTTACTGCAGTTACAAACACCAACAACTCAGAGTTCATTCATTCACACAGGCATAATAAAAGTCCCGTAGCTCAACAAGCTGTTTTTTTTTTTTCTGTCTTTTGATCTGATTTTTCCGGATAAACAGAGCAAATATGACAAAATACTGCTTGGTATTATGAATCTCAAATTCAAACTTGCCCGCTGCTTACGCCACCATTTCTGTAAGTACTTTTATCAAGTAAGTTAGGGTTTAGCTTTTAAAGAATCGAATCTTAAAAGATTCAAATTGATTTAACTGAACTGATTCAAATTTCCTATTCACTTCGCCGGCTCCGTCCAGCGAATAGCTCGACTCGACACGAAACACAACATTTGGTATTTAGTTAATTATGAGCTATTGTAGCGTTCTCTTTTAGGCAATGTTTGAATTCTAAGAGTCACAACACAAGACAACGTTTCTTTGTAATAAAATACAATTTATTGAGCTATCTCCTACGGTTACATGAGACTAAATGATCTAAACACAAAAACACACACAGACACACACACACAAAAAAAAAAAAAGTCAACGGAATTATGCAGAGTTGTGAGTTATGAAGGAAGTCTCAACTTCGGTGGTTATCAAAAAGTCAACAAAGCAGAGCTTAGTTCAATCTTTCCCATTAATAACAACTTTGCGCCGTTTTCAGCCAATAGATGAGAGATTTTGTTTTACTTGTTTAGAAGGTTGCGGCCGAGTCTGGTCCTTGTCTCGTTGAGGAAATCCCCGGGCTTAGCTGATTGGCTGGCGAACCGTTTGTCTGACATCTCTTAAGAGAACCCCAGCTGTGATTGGTGGGTTGCCTGGTTGGATGTGACGCGCTAGAAGTTCACTTTCCTTTCTCGGTTGCAGAAGTTGAAGATTTCAGAAATCACAAAGTTTTCTTGAAGAGCTTGAAGTTTGGAATGAGGTGATGGTTTGATGCGGCGTATGAGCGCACAAGTTGAAGCAGTTTTCAAACCATGGCGAAGAGCCCTGATCCTTAGTTGGACATTAGATTTTAAGCAGGCCACTTTAGGCCCACCCTGGAGCTGGGGTACCAATCCGCTTGTTGCAAGGAGGAGCTCAGCTTCCTAGGCTCCGTTTCTCTGCATAAATTAACGAGCTGCCCGTGTCATCACGTGACCGAAAATCCTTGCAGGGTTTTGTTAATAATCTTGATAAACGTTATAACGTTACGGGATTTACCTACTTTCTACATTTCATCCACACAGAGTTGTTGCAAATAAAATATACTTTCATTTAACACCAAGCATGACACACACACACCATTGCTGAAGCTGTCTCGAAGCATATCAAGGTCAAAGCTCTGCCTGATCTCATAGGATTTAGCTTAAAAAGAAAGAAATGTACCATGCAAGGCAAATAAAGATACATTACTTCATGATTATTTAGAACAACATTTTTGTCAGTGAAGATGTTAAAGAATTGAAAGACCTTTTAAATATTGGTATAGTAATTGTATATTTTACCTGTCCCTTGGTCAAGGTCCTCACCAGGAGCTGTCCAGCTGAGAAGCACAGTGTCCTCCTGGATCTCAGCACTCAGATCTGTGATTCTGTTAGGAGGGAAATTTGGTGGAGTTGTGCCTGAAAGAATCACCTCAAAACTCTCTCCAGTGGCTGTTCTGGTGAAGCTTCCAACCTCAAGTGGTTCTGCAGAAACTGGAGGCTTTGGTGGGTTCATCTGCACTACACCTGAAATTAGGAGAATCACTTAAATCTGCTTGATTGTGTCTTAATTTCTTTCCTTCATGGTGATTTATAGCTAACTATATTGCCTTTAATAACAGTTAGTTCCAGTGTGTGTTTTAATTCATTGACTCTTTCTGCAGGTTACATCGATACATATGTCTTTATGAGTGAGTGACTGAATCATTCACACGATTTGTTCAAAACACTGATGCATGTTTGTTATATTAGATATGTCCTTCATTTGATTTAATTATAATCCTGAGCACCTACAGTGCCCTCCACTAATATTGGCACTCTTGGTAAATATGAGCAAACAGCTGCCGTCTCACCTCAGGAGGCTGGATCAGTTGAACAGCATTCATTCAATCTGAGTTTCCCAATCCAAAATGGCACCACACTCTTCTTTGCAGTTCAGTCAGAGGATGAACAAACCGCAAAATCTGAAACCTCCAACATTGCTCAAGCTTCAAAGATCCTCCCTGCTCCAAAACCTCCAGGAATATCAAACCCAGGAATGAACTTGACAGTTCTTGTCATTTCTGTGTGTGTGGTTACTATGGCCATATGCTTTATTGTTGCTGTAACCACATGGGCAGTGAAACGCAAAAAACTCTCTGCTGAAAGTAAAGTGGAATTAACAATCTGATGCAAACGAATGGCAAAACAATCCATATGTAAATCCAACAGCTTTAGAACATTTCTTAAAACAATACCAAACAAAATTTCTTAGTAGCATGTATAATCTTATAAATTATTAAAACAGACTTATGTTTTGTTTATCATGTAGGAATCTGTGGACTGAATGTAATCTCCTAATTATTCAGTTTGTAATAGTCCACCATACTATTCAGGCATACAATAGTCCACTATAATACAAAACAAATCCTGAGCTGTCTGTGGCTGTATGATTGACCAACAGCCTGCTGGTTAGCAGAGCAATTGTGTAGTGATTATTTTTCACCAGCAGAGAGGACTGCAAGATACTCTGTTTACCTGGTCTTGCACCACTACTATAGCCATGAAGAACTTAACCTGAACTAAAGTGGAGCATTATTGTCATTAATTATCAAAGGAGACAGCCTTATCCATTTTAGGTAGGCACATACTAACTATTCATGTTAAAGTAAAGTAACACTGTTAACACAACATAAATAGTTTCTGAACAATCTTCACAAAGTAGAAAACTATTCATCCAGCGATCCATTTCTGAAAGCACAAACAAAAATTACATTACAAAAGTTTAAAAAGTTGTAATTATTCTGTACAATATATTCATTTTTGTAATATGGCTTTGTAAATTATAGTTTTGTTATAATACAGTTCTGATCTGTCTGCTGCGTTTTTTTTTTTTTTTTTTTTTTTTTAATTAAAATTGAGCTGTGAGTTGTATTAAAACCATTTTGGGTCAGTTTTACTCTCAAACATTATCCTAATTATTAATTATAATAGTGGTATATGGAACCTGCAATAATTTAAAACAAAAACATACAAAAGTCCATTGTCATGAATTCATTGTTTTTATTATTATTATTATTATTATTCATAGATAATGTCAGATTTCAAGTATATTTTCCACTGAACTAGAAAATGACCCTGTATATAGAAGTTCATCTTTAAAAGAGATCAAAAAAAAAAAGAAAAAAAGAGCTACATTTGCAAAACATTCATCATCCATTGACAGTCACTGGAGAATTGCTATGCCAACATTGCATAATTACTATGCGAGTTATGTGGGTTTTTGGTTGGGTATGTTTGGAATACCATACTACCATCCTATTTTCAAAGTACTGTACTGTATACAGTATGTAGGCAGATTTGGCAATTGTGCAGTACATAACTAGAGAAAACTTCATATGAATAAATAATTGCAAAACAGGAATAAAAAGAATATTGTATTCTATACACTACACATTGATTACCTAAGAAGATAACACTGAATGCTGTGCCGGAATATGGCTACTTCCATACTATAAAGTATGTGAAAAAAGTATGTAAAAGGAGTGGCATGTCCAAATTCATAGTATTTGAAAAACAGTATGTAAAAAAAGTACCTGGATGACCTATTACTTGCGCTGAGATTCTGAATGCATATTTGATAGACACTTTACTATCCCATGACGCCATAGATTTGTGAATGGCAGTGAAGCGAAATAACTGATGCTGGTAATTCACATGACAGTAACAACATGGTGGATATACTACATCCAAATTTCATTCCTACTACACACAGTCTTACTATATAGAACATACTTTTCTACAGCAACAAAGTTAGTTCAAACCAAATATAGTACCTAGACAGTATGCAATTTCAGACAGCTAAGTGCAATGGAATGAGTTATGAGAGTCTTATTTTATAGACTGTGCTGGGAGCAGCACTATATGTGCTTACCTGTGCAATGATAGTCATGTGACGTGAAATAAACAGCTGCTGATAACTGTCACCAACATGCTGCCCCATGACACTGTAATAATGTGTTTACCAGATTGTGGGGAGGTGGGGGACTATGTTCATATATTTTGGGAATGTCCTAAAATACAAATGCATTGGCAGGGGGTTAAAAGGGAAATTAGAAAAGTTTTAGGATGTGATGTACCAATGCACCCAGTATTTTTTCTGCTTGATGGTTTCCCACTGGATCTGTTAAGTAAATCCCACCTATTTGCACTACATATATTATTAATGGTAGCTAGGAAGATAATCACTGTGAACTGGATGAAGAAGCATGAACCTACTCTGACAGAATGGACACAGAGACTGAATCAGATATATATATTTGAGAAAATGACTGCGGACATACAGCTGAAATCTGACATTTTCCAACAGAACTGGGCACCAATCGAAACATATTTGCGTGATCTTTGAAATGTTGTCAAGGTTTGTTTTTTTTTTTGTTTTTTTTGTAGTTATTGTATTTGTATTTATTTTAAGTTATTTTATTTTTTATTTTTTTTAAGCTGTCTTTGCTTGTTCCATTTTGAATGGTTACTTGTTTATCTTATTTATTCTTCATTTAGCTTTTTTTTTTTTTTTTTTTGGTATTATATTTATTTATTTATTTATTTTTGAGTGTTAATATTTTAAGTAATTTTATGTGTATTTTGTTATGTTTATATAAAAAAAAAATAATAAAAACAGTTAAAAAAAATAAATAAATAAATAAATAATGTGTTTACCAATATAACTCAGTTTTATTGGTATCATTCAGTCCATTCCAGTAAAATACATATGTGTGATCACGCATTTTAAGTTAATTTTTGACTTGACATTGTTCAAAACAGGGGGGGTTCAGGAGTTACTGTTCATCTAAACTCTGCAGCTATGGACTCAAGAACGCTGTTTGTCTTATTATGGATGTTGCTGTCGTCCACCTCCACTGGAATCAAACTAGATGGAAATGGTTATGTTGATGTTATAATCGCAATCGGTTCAAAAGTTCCACAGGATGACAGACTTATTGATAAAATCAAGGTGAATATGCTTTTCTTTTTTTTTTTTTGTCTATTTAACAAACTTTATGTGCATTAATGATTTTAATGGCTTTAGAAGATTTTGCTGAACAAATTTAAATTGAAAAATAAATTAAAACAGAAATATACAGTATATAATCCATTTTCTTGACAATATTTATTAATTAAATTAAAGCATAATTACTTATTTAATGAATACACTCATTCTTTTTTTTTTTTCTGAATTTATCTTTTTACTTTCCTTCTGACAGGAGATGGTCACTGAAGGATCGATTTATCTTTATGAAGCATTGGATAAAAAGGTCTATTTCAAAGAAGCTACAATACTAGTCCCATCCCACTGGAGCAGTAAGGATTTTTCCAAAGCAAGAACAGAGTCCTTTGAAAAAGTACTGAGAATTATGGCATTCAAACTTGTAAAATATTAATTTGCAGTCACTTCATTCACATATGATGTTGCTGACACAATTTCTATGTCAAACACAGGCCAAAATAAGAATTGATAATGCTAATCCAACATACGGTGATGAACCCTACACTTATCAATATGGAGAATGTGGAGCTATGGCAGAGTACATTCATTTCACCCCAGACTACCTCTTAAATGACACAGTCATCCAGCTTTATGGATCAAGAGGTGAATGGCATTTATCTTCCTTTAATGTTTATTCACATATCATGAAATGATAAGAGATTTAAAAGGTCTTTTAATGCCGTAGCCTGTTTGCTTTATTAGCAGTTTGGTTATTTACTTTCAGGAAAGGTATTTGTGCATGAATGGGCTCATCTGAGATGGGGTGTCTATGATGAATACAATAAAGAAAAGCCATTCTACTACTCTAATGGCCGTATTGAAGCTACAAGGTTATGAACTGTTAATATGACAATATTATTAAAATATCCTTGGAAATTAGGATCACTGTAATTATGTTCTTGCTTATCTTTAGGTGTAGCAAAAACATTGAAGGTCAGTTTTATGATGTTACTGCTGGAGGATCTCTTCAAGCATGCCGTATAGATCCACAAACTTCACTACCTGCTGGGAATTGCACATTTTTTCCAGATAGAAATCAAAACACAATCAGCTCCTTAATGTTCCTACCAAGCCTGGATTCTGTAAGTGTAGATTTTACATGTTTACACATTCCAGGCTAAAGGCTAATTAATTAAACGTAATCATGAGACAATACATACATGAGTTGTAAGGGACTGCTACACTTTTATATATTTATTTGTTTGTTTGTTTGTTTGTTTGTTGGTTTGCTTGCTTTTTCCTGTTTGTGAAGTAATTTGGAGATTAATCATCCTACAATTAATATAGATCAATTTCAGTTTTTAATAGCTGCTTGACAAGTCTACATTTAGAAAATATGAAATTTTAATTAAAAGAGGTTAATATTAATTTTTAATTTGTCATACATTATTTTGAGATATAAAATTGAAATTAAGTGATCTGAGGACAATTAAAATAAACATGATCAATTTCTTTCTTTCTTTTCTTTCTTTCTTTCTTTCTTTCTTTCTTTCTTTCTTTCTTTCTTTCTTTCTTTAACCTTTCTTTTTAACCAGGCTATCAGAGCCATAATCTGTCCCTGAGTGTTTGCTGTTTTATTTAATGACCATTTTTTTTTTTTTTTTTTTTTTTTTTTTTAGGTGAACACATTTTGTCGTGAAAATGAGCACAACTATGAAGCCCCAAACCTGCAAAATAAAAAATGTGGCAAAGCAACGTGGACTGTAATATTTGAGGATTCTATGGATAAAGACATTCTTTCTTCTCTAAAATCACAGCAGTCCTCTCCACCAACACCATCTTTCAAAGTTGTGCAGCGGATGCAAAGGGTCGTTTGCCTCATCCTTGATGTCTCAACAAGCATGGCATCAGTATGCAAACATTAAAAAAACAATAACTTTACTTGAATTGAAAATGCCTGAATACCAATCCTATGAAATGAGTTTGATAAATTAAAAATTTAAAGATACATGAAATATATACATATAACATTTTTTAACCATTCTCTAGGATTCTAGACTGCTTCGACTGCAACAGGCTGCCACACATTTCCTGCGGTACATCATCGAGGATCAAGCCAGTGTTGGAATTGTAACGTTTAGTACAAAGGCTTCTCTTCTGAGTCATTTGACTACTATTCATAACGACCCCACAAGAGAGAATCTTATCAAATTGTTGCCAAAAGTAGCAAATGGATGGACATACGTGTGTGAAGGCCTCAAACTAGGCTTACAGGTGCTGTATTAATTTTTAATTTTACTTTTGTAATGAAGGTAGTATGTATGGTTTGTTCTATGTCAGTGCTCTCTATTTTCTTCAAAATCATCAGGTACTTCAAGAGGACAATGGGGATGCAATAGGAGATGAAATCATTTTTCTGACAGATGGTGAGGCGACGGATGACATTAAAAGTTGTAGTCCGACTGCAATGGACAGTGGTGTCATTATACACACACTAGCTTTAGGTCCTAAAGCAGATGGTGAACTGATGGAAATGGCAAACAAAACTGGTAAATAAATAACTAAAATATAGTATCTATATCTGAGTAAATCATATTACATACATGACAGTTTAGTACCTAATTCAAAAGTGCTCCATGTTGAAAACAGGGGGAATATTTTTATCACCCAATGATAATATCACATCTAACCAGTTAATGGACGCGTTTGCTTCAGTTACATTGTCAACTGGAGATTACACAAAAGAACCAGTTCAGGTTTGTCAAGTGATCCCACAATAAATGTATTATTCTGAGAGTGTCATCAATATTATGAGCATTTAATTTTTTTATATATATATTTAATCATCCCTTTAGCTAGAGAGTGTTGGAGCAAGAACATCTGATTGGTTCAATGGGACAGTATCAGTGGATCAGACTGTTGGGAACAAAACCAGCTTTGTAATAATTTATGAAAAAAGTTTTCATAGCATTTACATACAGTCACCAAGTGGCTTAATCTACACTCAGACAAATATGAGTCATGATGGATTGCTGAAAACAGTCACTTTAAATGTTCCAGAAACTACAGAGGTGAGACAATCTTTATGAACTAGCTATTTATTTGGCAGCGGCTATTTGCGCAAAGTGTAAGCAATAGAGGCTATTTACACTAAGTGCAAATAGCGATGGATGCTATACACTAAGTGCAAATAGCAATGGATTTTATTTACATTAAGTAAAAATAGCAGTATTTTTTTAGCGATACGCTATTTACACTAAGTGCAAATAGCTATTGATTCTATTTACACTATTTTAAAATAACAGGATTTTCTGCTATTTATACTACTTATTGCAAATAGTGACAATCTCTTTTTATTGCCACTATTATCTGCATCTCAGTATTGTAGTACATTATAAAACAGTATGCAATAATAACGTATTGATCTGCTTTTACTATCTTGTGTTTTGTAGCCTGGGGACTGGACGTACAGTATCCAAACTACAACATATCAGGCTTTCACTATAACAGTAACGAGTCAAGCATCACGTGCTGATGTTCCCCCTATCATTGTCAAAACCCACACAAACCAAAAGTTCAGCGACGGCACTAAACCCATGATAGTTTTTGCTGAGGTTAGTCAGAATTACAGGCCTGTAGTAAATGCTGAAGTGTGGGCTTCACTGGAGTCAGATTCTGGGTCTGCCCAAATATTACAACTCCTGGACAACGGAGCAGGTAAATGACCTATAATTCATATTCCAGGTGTGCATGAACTTGAAAGAAAGAAAGCAAGTGTAAGGTGCTTTTCCAAACTGTGCCAAATAGATCAGAGATCCATCTTTTACAGGAGCTGATGCTTTTCGAGATGATGGAATCTATTCCAGATATTTCACACAGATGGTAAATGGGAGAAGCAGCTTGAAAGTAAGAGTGAAGAATCAAGATGGACAAACCAGATTTGCTGCCCAAAAAAAGAGTGGTGCACCATATGTACCTGGATATGTGATAAACGGTAAACCCTGAGATTAATATTTTGTTCTGTTTTGAACGTTTAGCATTTAACATTTAAACTTCACAAAGGATATTTACACCAACAGCACAATTGTGTAGTTTTGCTTTTATACAGCAGCTCAATAAATATTAGTTTAATATTGAGTAATTAAGTTTTAGAACCAATGTTTCCAGTTACAATCTATTTTTACCAGCAACAACAGTTCTAAATGAAGTCAAAGCATACTCATAAATTCGTGTTTAGTTCCTAAACTGATTTTTGAACAAACTGGTTGAGTGAATAATATAAATACTGAAAAGGGGTTGAGGATCTGGCATTATTATTGAGTTTAATAGTCCAAGGTGTGTTTGTAGGTGGCTGTTACAGGTGCGTGAGATGCAAAAGTCACAATGCAAAAATGATTATGGTTAAATAAGATGAAGGACATATCTAATGTAACCAAAATACTTTCATATTAAACACCACATGTATTTTACACAAACTTTATTATGTATTCAAACACAAACATTTATAATAATTCAATAATATATATATATATATAAAATTGTTTGAATGATTCAGTCACTCACTCATTAAGACATTTGTATCAATGCAACCTGCAGAAAGAGTCACTGAATTAATGCACAAACTTAATTGTCGTATTAATGGCAATATAATTAGCTATAAAGCACCTTGGAGGAAAGAAATTACGGCAGAATCAAGCAGATTCAGGTGGCTTCTGTAATTTCAGGTGCAGTGCAGCTGAACCCACCAAAGCCTCCAGTTTCTGAGGAACCACTTGAGGTTGGAAGCTTCACCAGAACAGCCACCGGAGAGAGTTTTGAAGTGAAGCTTTCAGGCACAGCTCCACCAAATTTCCCTCCTAACAGAATCACAGATCTGAGTGCTGAGATCCAGGAGGACACTGTGCTTCTCAGCTGGACAGCTCCTGGTGAGGACCTCGACCAAGGGACAGGTAAAATAAACAATTACTATATCAGTATTGAAAATGTCTTTAACATCTTCACTGACAAAAATGTTGTTCTAAATAATCATGAAATATCTTTATTTGCCTTGCATGGTAAATTTCTTTCTCTTTAAGCTAAAACCTATGAGATCAGGTGGAGCTTTGACCTTGATATGCTTCGAGACAGCTTCAGCAATGGTCATGTAGTCAACACAGCTGCCGTCTCGCCTCAGAAGGCTGGATCAGTTGAACAACATTCATTCAATCTCAGTTTCACAATCCAAAATGGCACCACACTCTTCTTTGCATTACAGTCCGAGGACAAACTAAATGTGAAATCTGAAACCTCCAACATTGCTCAAGCTTCAAAGATCATCCCTGGTCCAAAACCTCCAGGAATATCAAACCCAGGCATGAACTTGACAGTTCTTGTCATTTCTGTGTGTGTGGTAACTCTGGTCATATGTGTTATTGTTGCTGTAACCACATGGGCAGTGAAACGCAGAAAACTCTCTGACTAAAGCAACACTTAGTTTCTGAATATTTTGCAAATACACTTCTAATGCTGCTATATCATAGAATTCTCATTCATAAAATATATTCAAACAGTTGATTTATCTTCATCTAATTTGTGAGCAAATGAACAAAAACATTTCTGTACCACAAAAGGCATGTACCTGTATTAAACTGTCATGATCATTTAAAATACATTTTACCACTTAAAGTTAATTCATTCTTTGGATTTCAATATTTTTGCCCTGGTAAATCTTCACAGTGCAGACAAATCCATATTAGTTCATACTATGTGATTGTTTTCAAATAATTCTTGCTTTAGGATGAAAAAAAAGACAAAATTGTATTATTAAATAAAACCTATATATTGGAGTGTTTGTATTGATGGAGTTTGTTGTTGTGGCTATATAAACATAAGGGGGGGCCACTGACATGTTTTACATTCATCAACCACAGATCAGCAGTACCATCAGTCTTCTTCTTTGTTTTTTAATTATTTAAAAATGAGCTGTGTACATGAGACTGAAAACATAGATCAATTAATGCTGAATTAAACTCTGACTGAGTTTATAACCTGACTGAGTTTGTAATCAATCCCACAATTAAAATTCCATTTTTGGAGGGTTAGTGCAATGTTTTAATTTATTAGTGAACAACGAGCTAAAAATATGCAGTATTTTGTGTTCCTTGGAACACCCAGATAACCATATCACAATAAAGCAGTGTTTGTTGAGATTGTAAATTACTTAAAAGTTTATTTTAAAAGCACTAGATTTGCATCATCACTCCATATCAGCAAAAGAATGATTGGGCTAATGTATTTGTTTGTTTCACTAAAATCAACTGGATTAATTTGCAATGGCTGTAATTTAATACAATCTACACCACAAATATTACATGTTAAGCTTGTATTTTAAAGGGGCAGAATGTAATTACACATTTTTTCTGTACTTGCATGAATATGCACTGTAAAAAAATGACCGTGATTTTAACAATAAAAAAACTGTGAAAATGCTACAGTAAAAACCTGTTAAATGGTTAACGGTAAGTTCCTGTAAAAATTTACAGGGAAAACCCGTAAATTGACGTTCCCAGAATTCCCTGCGTTGCATTTAAAATTTTGTTTGAATTTGATGTTTTTTCTTTAAAATAACTATGCTACTTCTCAGTTTTTTCTTATCAGTTATGTTTATTAGGGTTGTATGTTATATCTAATGTTGTTAAATTAATGTTTATTGCATATTTCAGTTTAATAAGTCTCACCATGATGGTGTTTAGTGTTTGTGTGAATGACACTGTGCAACTTCTATATATGTTATTATTTAAAAGCTACTTGTGATGGGCTTTGGTTCATCATGTGACTTTCTCATCACCACCTGCATTTGGTGGTTATCAGTGTATTTCAAAGGTACAGAACAGATTTCAGTACATTAATAGGTTGGTATATTAACATTATATCAGTTAATTAAATTACGGTATTTAACTGTAAATTTAAGTTAAAACCTAAAATGTTGTTACCGTATTTTTTTACGGTAGAATTCCGGCAACCACAGCTGCAGGTTTTTTACCGTAAATTTTACTGAATTTTGTTTTACAGTGTGGGTTATACAGGATGATTGTCACTTTATTTTTCCACTTTGAACCCGGTCAAGGCAATAATGACTAGAAGGCCAGTCTCAAAAACATAATACTAAAAGTATTATAAGTACTAAAAATTATATTTTACTGAATTGTCCTATTGAAACTTACATAATGCACACACTTTCACACTGAAGGGTTAATTTCCTGTTTTCTATTATCTCTTTCAGCCCATATCAATGTGTTGCAACAGACCATACAAGCCTGCTCTAAATAGAGTAACTGCATCAAGTCATTCAAGGGATAGTTCACCCAAAAATGAAAAATATCCATATTTAAAACTTTATAAACCATAATCTCTAGCTTCCGCTAACTGTTGTATGTGCATACGCGAGAGAGTGGCGTCCCAGCAGATGACTTAGCTCATTCACTGCTATTATAAAGCTTGGAAGAGCCAGGACATTTTTAATATAACTCCGATTGTATTCGTATGAAAGAAGAAAGTCATATACACCTAAGATGGCTTGAAGGTGAGTAAATCATGGGGTAATTTTCATTTTTGGGTGAACTATCTATTTAAGAGTTGGCCCAAATTTTTCAAATGTGCCAGCCTTGTGGCCAAATTTAACAGAGCTTAAAATATGCTATATACATAGGTTTACTATGATAACTGAGACAGATTACAGTACACTGATCAGCAACAACATTTAAAACCACTGACAGATGAAGTGAATAACATTGATTATACAGTATCATCACAATGACACCTGTCGAGGGGTGGGATATATTAGGCAGCAAGTGAACAGTCATTTCTTGAATTTCATGTGTTGGAAGCAGGAAAAATGGGCAAGTGAAAAGATCTGAGTGACTTTGACGAGGACCAAATAGTGATGGCCAGACTACTGGGTCAGAGTATCTCCAAAACAGCAAGTCTTGTAGGGTTTTTCCCCTTATGCAGTGGTTAGAACCTACCAAAAGTGGGTCAAGGAAGAACAACTGGTGAACTGGCATCAGGGCCATGAGTGCCAAAGACTAGTTGATGCAAATAGGTAGTGAAGGCTAGCCTGTCTGGTTCAGTCACACAGAAGAGCTGCTGTAGCTCAAATTGTTGAAAAAAAAACAAAAAAAACATGCTGACCATGATAGAAAGGTGTGAGAACACACAGTGCATCATACTGGTGTTTGGGGCTACGTACTGTAGCTACAGACCAATCACAGTGCCCATGATGACCCACCGATGAAAGCACATACAATGGGCACATGAGCATCAGAACTGGACTATAGAGCAATGTTATGCTCTGGAAAATGTTCTGCTGGGAAACC
The DNA here is from genome assembly GCA_039654775.1 of Spinibarbus caldwelli. Taxonomy (NCBI): domain Eukaryota; kingdom Metazoa; phylum Chordata; class Actinopteri; order Cypriniformes; family Cyprinidae; genus Spinibarbus; species Spinibarbus caldwelli. Next base: position 19,590,799 of record CM077253.1, on the reverse strand, counting down.
TTGGGTCCTGCATTTATGTGGATGTTTCTTTGACAAGTACCACCTACCTAAAGGTTGCTGAAGACCATGTACATCCTTTCATGCCATTGGTGTTTCCTGATGGCAGCGGTCTCTTCCAGCAGGATAATGCACACTGCCACACTGCAGAAATTGTTCAGGAATGGTTTGAGCAACATGACAAAGAGTTTAAGATGTTTCCTTGGCCTCCAAATTCCCCAGATCTCAGTCCAATTGAGCATCTATGGGATGTACTGGATCAACAAATCCGATCCATGGAGGCCCCACCTTGTGACTAGCAGGATTAAAAGGATCTGCTGTTAATGTCTTTGTGCCAGATACCACAGGGCATGTTCATAAGTCTTATGCAGGCCATGCCTCAACAAATACTGTTTGGCAACATGAGGGATCTACACAGTATTAGCCAGGGGGTTTTAATGTTGTGGCTGATCAGTGTACGTACATGTTATGACCCTGAGATATCATGTGTTACATAATCCTCTTATGTCTGCATCTCTCTGGTGTCGAGACTCTGTTCACAGAAATTGGGGGCTCAAACAAAAAAGAGAAAGACTTTTCCAAACACTAATTGGAGCTTTGTTGTTGCATGACCAAGACATAAAGAAACTCATGAAATTGACATTGTTTTTATTCATTTGCTTAGTGGTTTTCAATTTAAGGGGGAGGGAATTAGGAAACAAAATTTGAATTTTACAAGTTCACGATCCAACCTTCAGTTCATCAACTGGATAATCTCAAGCTTCCCTCAGATTCAGTCCTTCCGAGTTGATCTTTGGGCACACTATGAATGGTCCATTGAAGATTTTGCAGGAGAAAATTCTTTCTTCCAAACGTCCATCCCCCACTAAGAACATTCTAGATTATATTAGCTCGTTTCGTGAGCAACTGCATAAAGTGTGGAAGCTGACAAAAAGCTAGCTTGATTCTGCACAAGACCAAATGAAAACTCGGTATGATCAACAGGCTGTACAGTGCTGGTTCCAAATTGGAGACAAAGTCCTCATTTTACTTTCTGTGCCTGGTTTAGCGCATCAAGCTAAATTTACTGGACCCTATGAGATTAAAGAGAAACTGAGTGACACTGATTACGTTGTTTACACCCTTGATCGTTGGAGAAAGTCAAGGGTCTATCATATTAATATGCTAAATGCATACGTGACATGCTTTAACTCTGAGACTAAAGCCACATGGGATTAGTGTTATCTGGGGATCTCGTGTGATTTAGAAATTACCCCCCACATCTGAATTTCATTTGGCGCATTCGCATGAGATAAGCAAAGCCTGTGATTTTACTCGAATTTACTGACTTTGCTAAGGCTTTGCGTAACATTATATATCATAAACAGAAGAATGTTCCTTACCACATGCTGCTATACATGTCATCCATCTCCATCTAATCATTATTTTTGTTTTCGCTCTTCTGAAAATTGTATAGTAGCAATATTACCCAGCACCCAAAATACTATAAAAACACTCCAACGCAGCCTCTATTCTTCACGAAAGATGGATAAAAAGGTTCACAGGAAACAAAAACCTTGAAAAAATGATTTGTATGGCCCCACCAAATCCTGGCCAAAGAGATGCTGATTCGCACGAGACTAATATTATCACAGTACCTTGGTGTTTGGCAAAATATGGTTGGTCATTTGTGGGGGAATTTTTACTTTACAAATTAAAGAAGTGGACAATTCGCACAGGATTAAGATCACAGACAACCCTTCGCAATTATTACAAATGACTAGAGGTCACCAGGCAATACTAATCCCATGAGAATAGATCTAAAGATTCCTGTTGTTACTATTGCCTCAGTAGATGTATCACTCTCAGAATATTTGACAGAAATTGATGGTTTGAAGATGAATAGCACCACAGTCACCTCTGCTCGGTTGCCCAATTCAGAAACTTTGTCAAACTTCTCAACAAAATTGTCTCACCTGTCCATGTCTGCCCGGGCTGACATCATAAATGTGATTAAGAGGTATCTGACTTTGTTTAGCACATGTGCTAACACACAATATTGATGTTGGTTCACACACACACACACAGTAAACAAAGTGCCTATCATGTAAATCCACTTAAAGTCCTCATGAAATCAAAATTGACTTTATTTACTTAGCGCACATTGTCTTGAAGTGAAAAATTAATCCGTGCAAGTTGACCACTGAAAAAAAAAAATTGGGTAGGCCTAGCACTTTATTTTAAGGTGTCCTTGTTACACGTTACATGTACTTACTATTATAATAACAATTAATTATGCATAATTACATGCAAGTAACCCTTAGCCAAACCCTAACCATATAGTAAGTACAATTAATATTACTCAGTACTTAAATGTATAATTAAACTGTAACAAGGACACCTTAAAATAAAGTGCAAGCAAAAATTGTCTTGGTAATCTTTAATCAAAATCTTAACATTTGCTTCTGCTCTGGAATGGTATTCCTTCTCTGATGACGTCGGTTTAACGGTTTGGGCAGAACATCCTTAACCACACCCCTCCAACCGCTAGGTTGCTATGAGTGAGAGACAGAGAGGAGGAGCGCTAAAATAAAAACACCGCCCTCTATTCAATATAAAGTTGGCAGCAACCTCCGGTTCACGCAGCCTTTAAGAGAGAACTGATAAGGCAAGAAACTCATTATTTACTTGAACATAACTTAGCAGTCTTCTCGTCCCCAAGCCGGACGGAACTTCAAGGTTCTGTACAGATAACAGAAATGTTTATATATTAACTAAGGCTGAATCCAAAACTTAATCTGCTAGAAGGTTATTGCCGAAAACTTTGCCTTTGTCACCCCTGATGTATTTCTACAATACATGTCTTTTGGCCTTCGAAATGCTGGAGCTACCTTTCCACTATTAATGTCTATTGTGTTATCTAACATCTAATTGTAAATCTTATTTAAATGATGTTGCGTGTTATGCTAATGCTTCGGAAGACCATCTTAAAACCTTAGATGAAGCCTTCAAACATATTAGAGATGCTAATCTTGCCTTGAATTTAGCAAAGTGTGAATTCGGTTGTGCTACAGTCACATACCTGGGTAAAGAAGTCAGCAGTGGTCAAGTTTGCCCTCTGAACTCAAAGATTCAGACTATCCTTGATTTTCCAATCCCTAAGACTAGAAGAGAGCTCTGTTGATTTTTTTTGTAATGACTGGTTATTATCAATGTTGCTAGCACTCTTCTGGGATTACTTTGTAAAGCGGTTTCATTCAAGTGGACTTCTGAGTGTCAATCCACCTTTGAAGCTCTAAAATTTTGCTCTGTAGTGCCCCCGTAGTTGTTGCGCCTCATTTTGGAAAACCGTTCCTGTTAGAAGTTGATGCCAGAGGTACTATTTTACTGTAGACCAGTGAAGATGGTTTGAATCATCCAATTAGTTTCTTTTTGAAAAAGTTTCTCAAACATCAAATGAATCACAGTAATATAGAGAAAGAGGCTTTCACATTAATCCTTGCCTTGCAACACTTTGAAGTGTATATTGGTTGGAGTTGTTACGGGGCTGATGAGACGTGAGACGTGCGGATCCATATGCAAGCTTTTATTTAAAGACATGGTCATAAATACAGGCAGGGTCGAAACAATGGCAAACAGGTATGGCAGGGACAAGACAAAGAGTAATCCTAGGGCAAGCGTGGGTCGACGATCAGCGAACAATATCCAACGGGGCAAGGCAGAGCAATAATCCAGGTACACGAGCAATAATCCAAACGAGGTGCAAACAGAGTCTGAAACGGCAAGGCAAGGGTTAATCCAGGAAACACGGGCTAGAATAAAACACGGGAAAACAGGCAAGGCAAGACTAAGACAACTAAGTGGGCTTCGTAGAGTAGCTATCGCTAGAAGAGGGATATGTGCGTACAATACTCGGCCCTCTGACTGAGGAAGTCCATGGCTTAAGTAGTGTGTGATTGCGAGATGGGTATCAGGTGTGAGCATGTGATTAGGGAAATGGCTGCTGGGAAATGAAGTCCGGGGTAGTGTGTGGTGTGAGAGTCAATGCGATGGAAGGGTGACCTCTGGTGGCGAACAAATGGAGGTCCATGGACCAGATTCATGACATAGCCCCCCCCCCCAAGGAGCGGCTTCCAGATCCTCCAAACATTACACAATCCAAGAGGGTGGTGGAGCGGAGGCGGAACAGAGCGAGGGACGGAGGGCCAGGTCCACTTGGGAGTGGAGAGGTCGAAGACCGAGGCAGAACAGGGCACCAAGGCGGAGCAGGCGGGACTGGAGCCCACCAGGGCGGAGCAGACGAGGCTGAAGCCCTCCAGGGATGTGCAGACGAGGCTGAAGCCCTCCAGGGCGGCGCAGACATGGCTGAAGCCTTCCAGGGCGGCGCAGACGAGGCTGAAGCCCTCCAGGGCGGAGCAGACGGAGCAGGAGCCCACCAGGGTAGCGCAGACAGAACTGGAGCCCACCAGTGCGGAGCAGACGACCTCCACGGCGGAGCAGACAGAGCAGAAGACCACCACGGCAGAGCAGATGACCACCAGACCGGAATTGTAGACCACCTCCACGGCGGAGCAGATGGGGCAGAGGACCTCCACGGCGGAGCAGGAGAACAGCACGACGGATCAGGAAAGCACCACAACGAATCAGGAACCCACAGCAGAGACTGGGACCTAGGGAAAACTGAGACACAGGAGACAGGCAGAGCATATATGGCCTCACGGACTGAGGCAGGGGACATAAGAAGTTCATTGATATCTTCCCTAGTAGCAACTGAGCGGGCAGACGATTCATAACTGGTCTCTAGGGCAGTGACAGGGTTAACGGGACAGACCTGGGGTGTATTTATAGTCTCTGAGTTTACGACACACAGTTCAGGGTTAGATTCCTTGACAGACACAGGCAATACAAACATTTCAAAATCAGACATATTAGTTAAGATGAGATGGACAGACCGTTCACAATCAGCCACCATGGCTGGTTCAGAATGGGGCAACTGTTCAAAAGCGGCCTCCGTGGCCGTGATAGGGCAGGACGAGAGTTCAGGGACAGCCCTTCTGGCTGTGACAAGACAGCACGAGGATACGCAGGCGGCCTCCATAGCCGTGACAGGACAGGATGAGAGTTCAGGGACAGCCTTCATAGCCGTTTCAGGGCAGTACGAGAGCTCACAGACGGCCTTCATAGCCGAGACAGGGCAAGACGAGGATTCGCAGACGGATACCACTGACACCTCTGGAGGTTCTGCAGCAGTTGCCGCCACCTCTGGAGGTTCTACAGTGGTACCATAGGGAACGAGAGAGAGCTCCTTGCTGGGCGCCACCACCATAAAAGGGTCTGAAGCGAGCACCGCTGCTTCAGGAGGTTCTGCAGCAAGTGCCACCTCCTCTGGAGAAGCTGCAGCGGGTGCCATCGCCTGGGGCAGTTCTGTGGTGGTATATGCGGCCCAAATGCAACATAAAACGATCCCCATCATGGGAAGCGCTTCGGACAGGGGACTCAGTTCAGGGACAGGAGGGCTAGAGTGAGTGGGTTTGGGGATACCAGCTGCACGTGCAGACACCAGCGGTGCATCACTCACACTAGACATCAACCTGGGAAATCGGAGCACTGACCTTGAATATCTGGGTGTGGTGGACAGGACGTCACAAGACTCTGGATGATCAGCGGTGACGTGACGTGGTTCTGGAGGGTCAGTGGTGTCGTGAAGGGACTCTGGAAGGTCAGCGGAGACATGGAGAGGCTCTGGAAGATCCACTGAGATGCGAAGAGATTCTGGTAGATCAGTGGAGGCGTGACTATACTCTGGTAGATCAGCTGAGACGTGACAAGGCTTTGGCAGATCAGCTGAGACGTGATGTGATTCTGGACGAGCAGCTGTGACGTGACGTGTCTCTGGATGAGCAGCTGTGACGTGACGCGTCTCTAGAAGATCTGCTGTGACGTGACTTGGCTCAGGAATGACAGTTGTGACATGACGGAACGTCGTGGTGGCCGCCATTTTGTGAATGGGCTCTGCTACGGCCGCCATCTCAGTCATAGACGCGGTGTCATTTTCCTCCTCCGCAACACCCACAGTAAATGAAGAGCCAACACACAGCAGCGCATAAACTGTAAACTGTACTAATGATGACCGCGGACCCTCCCGGAGAAGCTTGGATCTGAGCGGTTGATTAACGCCGTCACAAAATAAGTCAATTAAAAAACAGTCCGGCAACTCAGAGTCATTCGCTAAAATTAAAAATTCCTCTATACACTCCTCAAGGGATCGGGTACCTTGCTTGAAGCGTAACAGAAGTAGTTCTGTGTCCATACCTGGCCAGTATTGTTCATGAAAGCCGCTGGATCCTTGTATGGCCGAGTATTCTGTTACGGGGCTGATGAGACGTGAGACGTGCGGATCCATATGCAAGCTTTTATTTAAAGACATGGTCATAAATACAGGCAGGGTTGAAACAATGGCAGGGACAAGACAAAGAGTAATCCTAGGGCAAGCGTGGGTCGACGATCAGCGAACAATATCCAACGGGGCAAGGCAGAGCAATAATCCAGGTACACGAGCAATAATCCAAACGAGGTGCAAACAGAGTCCGATTGCGAGATGGGGTAGAAAGAAATAAATGACGACGGGCCGTTGAATTATTGGAAAAATAATGCACTCCTGAGGTGCATCACCACCTCGGGTATGCATTATTTTTCCAATAATTCAACGGCCCGTCGTCATTTATTTCTTACATAATTTGATTACAGTTACTAATGTCAATAAAATTATGTTACTTAAGTTACAAATGCAGTGTTAAACTAATATGAAGTAAAAATCATGTTTTGCGCGTCAGTATGCCCTTTAATAAATCACCGGAGAATGCAAAGTAAAATGCAGAGGAGTCCTACAACATTACTGAAAGGTTGCCTATCATATTTCAAAATGTTACAGTCACACCAGGCCCCTTGCTTTGAGCCAGAATGTGATCACGAAATGGAACACAAACACAATCACAAATGGACCGAGGGGGACCCCGTTCCCTACTTCACACCGGGTCCCATGTCAGCTAAGGACATCCCTGGTTGCACTCAATTTCACATATTTTAGTCTGGCATTATAGTTTGGGAAATGTTCAACTTATGTGTACAAGTTTATGTCACAATAACACTAAATACAAGTAAAAATAAATGACTCATCAGAATGATCTCCACCGCTGGATCACATTGCATACTTCTTCTGAGGTAAATTCAAGGCTTATTCCTCACAGCGCGTTTTCTTCCAAAAACGAAAAGTAGCCGAGATGAACTTGATGAATTTTATCGCTTTGTTTATGGAGGTGATGTGGGTGTTTACATGTTCGCGCATCTCAAGGCTAGTTTCACGTGGATGATTATTGTACAGAACGCAATGCGCAGGATATTCTCCTCATGATTAATGGGTGTGACCACATTCCAGATAATGAACTCAGATGTGAAAGACTGTACCTCACATTGGTTTCATACAGATTACTTTATCAGAGAATATTTGTTATTCTCATGTCTGTGTGTTAAGTATTCACTGAGTTTTCATTCATTTCAGTGACGCGTTTCAGGAAGATATTCGTGGAGAATGAGACTGTAGAATGCGCACCCTATTTGTTTTCTTTATTTTATAAAATCACGTTTTGTTGATACTGTGAGTGTATACAAATAAAAGTAGACCTTTTACAGTTTGAAATTATGTATTACTCTTATCTGTAAAAAAAAAAAAAAAAAAAAAAAAAATATATATATATATATATATATATATATATATATATATATATATATATTAAACATTTTAAGTTATTTTCGCTGTTATCAGGAAAAAATGCAAGTGGTCGTTCAAGTTGATATTTTGATAATTATGTAATTTTCAGTCAATATTAAATTACTGAAAGAACTATGAGTTTCACTTTGTAGTGTTTTTTTAGGTTTGATAACTTGAAAAGTAAAGTAAACTTGAAAGTAACTTGAAAGTGAATTAATTAGTAATCTGATTACTTTTTAAATGCAGTAATCAGTAATGTAAACAAATTACAATTTTAAAGAAGTAATTAGTAATTTGTAGCAGATTACTTTTTTTATTAACTTACCCAACACTGGCATCCACCTTTATTCCTGATGAGCCTACTGCTTTTTGAAATATGGGTGGCACTTCCGGTTTGGGGAACTTCCATTCCAAAAGACTTTGCTCAACAAATAAAGCTTATCCGTTTGACTGAATGAGATGTCAATTTTCCTTCATGTTTTATTTTCAGATATCATGAGAATAACAGTATTTTAACATGATGTTATAACAAGAATATCTATGGCTCTTTCCACTCACTGCATTCGTTTCCTCATTATTTTCTTTTTTTTTGTCCTTTGCATTCCACTGTAATAGTATGAAAAAGGACAACATATGGTCTATTCTCCCGCTTTAAATTATGATATATTCCATTAATAATTCACTGAAATGCATGAAAAATCTCTCGTTTTTCTTCTCTAATCCTCACATCTATTTCCATGTTTGTTTTCACATGTAAATAAAATGTGTTATCTGTCAAAATAATGGAAATCACTTTGAAATAGTATCACGCAATTCTAAAGTTAATGAACATTTTTGATTAAGGCAACATATGTTACATAATACAGATATATATTACTACAGTGATATTTCACCTGTTCGTGATTGCTGTGGAAAGAATCACGCTTTTGGGGTTATTCATGGTCTGTTGAAAGTACTATGCTTTTACACTTTTAAAGTTTGATTTGTTAATTGTTTTGGCCTTGTCTGCCCTTGAAGATAATCCTGATCAAAGAAAATAATGCTTTTTTCATTTGGCATCTCTCTGGTGTTGAGACTCTGTTCTCTCTTTCTTTTGCGGCTGACCCCTAGAGGTCATAACAGCACACCTTATGTTTCAAATGGACCACTGACTCAGTCCCTGATGTTGGCAAGCTAGTCACACCCCTGACATTAAAGCACCCGCCAACTTATCTCTGATCAGACCATTCAAGATCACTTGTGAAACTGTTCAAAACGGGTTTCAGGAGTTACTGTTCATCTAAACTCTGCAGCTATGGACCCAAGATTGATGTTTATCTTATTATGGATGTTGCTGTCTTCCACCTCCACTGGAATTAAACTAGATGGAAATGGTTATGTTGATGTTGTCATTGCAATCAGTTCAAAAGTACCACAGGATGACACGCTCGTTGATAAAATCAAGGTGAATATTTTAATGTGCATTAATGATTTTAATGGCTTTTGTGAGAGGAAATATTTAGTCTCAGTAATACATATATATATATATATATATATATATATATATATATATATATATATATATATATGTGTGTGTGTGTGTGTGTGTGTATGTGCAAAAGTAGGTTGCAGGTAGGTTTCTTGATGCATCTTGGAGACGTTGCCACAGTTCTTCTGGATTTAGTCTGTCTCAGTTTTTTTTTTTTTTTTTTTTCTGTTTTTTCATGTCATTCCAGACAGACTGGATGATGGTGATGAGATCAGATCTCTGTGTGGAGCACTGGCTGTTGTCAGACTCCTTGTGCAAACAGAAATCTTAATGGATTATTACAATTAATGGCAATATGTATGTTTGGAAAAGTAAACTGATATTTCCTACTGAAACACTTCAGCAAAAGATAGAAATAATTGACTTAAAACCTTTTTTTTTTGTGAAAATACTAGTGGTTATGTATATATAGAAAGAAAGAAAGAAAGAAAGAAAGAGAGAAAGAAAGAAAGAAAGAAAGAAAAATATGTATTTAAAATTTCATTAACAGTATTTGTGAATGAGCAAATTAAAGTATAATTGCTTTTTTTATAAATACATACACATTTTGAGTTCTTTTCATTTTATCTTTTCAACTTCATTCTAACAGGACATGGTCACTGAAGGGTCCATTTTTCTTTATGAAGCATTGGATAAAAAGGTCTATTTCAAAGAAACTACAATACTAGTCCCACCTCAGTGGAATAGTAAGCATTTTACCAAAGCAAGAACAGAGTCTTTTGAAAAGGTACAGATAATTATGCCATTTTATATTATTCGTCAAATAATTTCATCATCATTTCATTTCAATTAATCATTTCAATAATTTCAAGATCATTTCAGTCACATTTGATATTACTGATACAATTCCTGTCAAACACAGGCCAAAATAATAATTGATAATCCTAATCCAGCATACGGCGATGAACCCTACACTAATCAGTATGGAGAATGTGGAGCTGAGGGTCAGTACATTCATTTAACCCCAAACTTCCTCCGAGACAACACATTCATTGACCTATATGGGTCAAAAGGTGAATATCTTTTGTTTTCCTTCAACATTTATTCAGTTTAATTCAGTAATCTGTTTGTTTTATTAGCAAGAATGTTTGTTTGTTTGCAGGAAGGGTCTTGGTGCATGAATGGGCTCATCTGAGATGGGGCGTTTATGATGAATACAGTGAAGAAAAGCCATTCTACTACTCTAATGGCCATATTGAAGCTACAAGGTTATAAACCTTCAACAAAAAGAAAGCATATGATTAAAATCTCATTGGAAATGATCTCAACCACTGATTTCCTGCTTATCTTCAGGTGTAGCAAAAATATTGAAGGTCAGCTTACTGATGTTACTACTGGATCTCCATGCCGCACTGATCCACGAACTTCACTACCAACTAAGGGTTGCAAGTTTTTTCCTAACAAATATCAAAACACACACAGTTCCATAATGTTCCTACCTAGCCTGGATTCTGTAAGTATAGATTTTACATGTTCCACAAATGCATAATTTAACTTTGATAATTCACAGTCTGTTGTAAGCGATTATATAGAAGAACTAATCATTCAAAATATTTGGTTTCAGGTGAGCACATTTTGTCGTGAAAATGAGCACAACTATGAAGCCCCAAACCTGCAGAATAAAAAATGTGGCAAAGCAACATGGACCGTAATATTTGAGGATTCTGTGGATAAAGACGCGCTTCGTTTTCTAAAACCACTGCAATCTTCTCCACCAGCACCATCTTTCAAAGTTTTGCAGCGAATGCATCGCGTCATTTGTCTCGTACTTGATGTCTCAGGAAGCATGAAAGTATGCAAAAACATTAACTTCACTTTTAAATAAAAATACTTACATTATTATAACCTTCAATGCTCTGATATGAGCCTAATCATTTTGCTATCATAAAATTGCTATTTTTTTATTGCACCCATTTTCTAGGGCTCTAGAATTCTTCGACTGCAACAGGCTGCCACACATTTCCTGCAGAATATCATTGAGGATCAATCCAGTGTTGGAATTGTAATCTTTAGCACTGATGCTTCTACTCTAAGACGACTGACTACTATTGACAATGAGTCCACACGAGAAAAACTTATCAAATTGTTGCCAAAGGTAGCAAATGGATGGACAAACATCTGTAAAGGCCTCAATCTAGGCTTAAAGGTGCCACATTATTTGTACAAGTATCCATGTTTTTTGTTTTGTTTATATGATGTGTGAAGTATATTATGTTTGTTATATACCAGTGTTATCTGTCTTCAAAAACTAAAGGTACTTAAAAGGGACAACGGGGATGTTATAGGAGATGAAATCATTTTTCTGACAGATGGTGAAGCCACCGATGACCTTAATAAATGTGTTCTGAATGCAATTAATAGTGGCGCCATTATACACACAATTGCTTTGGGTGATAAAGCAAATGAAGCACTGAGGGAAATGGCGGACAAAACTGGTAAGTAACAGTCACATACAGGCTAACAGTGTCCCAAAAAAGTACTGTAGGTATGGACATTTATGTCGCAATTAATATTTCATTCATTGAATTTTATCACTTTAGACCAGCAGTTTTCAAACTACTGGAGGCGCACAGTGTAATATGTAATGGTGGTGTTATGAAATTCAGTTAACATATTCGATGCTGGACATTACGTACTTACATATTTCTGACATGACGCACAAGCGTTTAGCAAATCCTCACGAGCTACACGGCGCACAAAAACAAATATAGCCTACATTGCGGCCCACGTAGTTTGACAAATGACTCTGAACCCAGTTTGATTCAGCGTGATGAATCCTTCACTGAATGAACTCACTGAATCTGACAGAGCAGCTACTGAATCAACACGATTCCATCAACTGAACAGCAAGTTCTAAATCAATTTTCTAGATTTTCTAAATCCATTTTAGCATAAAAAAGTTTGGAACTAACAAACATCAAAGCAAGTGGCAAAGTTACAAACAAATTATGCTAGAACAAATTTTCTCAGAACTTAAATATCATTGATATTTTGGTAAAAGTCATTCAAAATTCATACATTCATCAAATTCATAAAATTCATAGGCTACATTTCATAAACAAATCTTAAGTGTCCAAATCCTATTTTTGCAGCAAATGTATCTGAGTAAATAAACAGATATTCTGTTTATTATCTAAACCAAATTTCTCATATGTTCTATGTTGAAAATAGGGGGAAAATTTATCACAGCCAGTGATAACATTCTCTCTAATCAGCTACTGAATGGATTTTCTACAATAACTGTACCAACAGGAGATCAAACAAAAGACACAGTTCAGGTTTGGCAAGTGATCGCTCACTGCTCATGGTAAATTACCTCAAGACTTGTCTATTATGAATATTCTAATATTTTATTTTTATCACCCCTTTAGATAGACAGTGTGGGAGCAAAAACATCTGATTGGTTCAATGGGACAGTATCAGTAGATCAGACTATTGGTACCAAAACCAGCTTTACAATAACCTATGAAACAACTCTACCTAAAATTGACATAAAGTCACCAAATGGCTCAGTCTACAATCAAATGCAGATGCATCATTATGAATCAACACAAACAGTGACTTTAAAAGTTCCAGGAACTGCACAGGTATGACAACTTGCACAAGACTTCACTGACTTTCCTAAATTATTTTACTTATTTTAAATTACTTTTCATGAATTATTAATTTAATAACACTATTATGTGTTTGGTAGCATGGGGACTGGAAGTACAGTATCCAAAGTCCAACACTTCAGTCTCTGACTGTAACAGCAACGAGTCAAGCGGCACGAGCTGATGTTCCCCCTATCATTGTCAAAGCCCACATGAACCAGAAGCTCAGCGATGGCACTAAACCCATGATAGTGTTCGCCGAGGTTAGTCAGAATTACAAGCCTGTAATAAATGCTGAAGTGTGGGCTACACTGGAGCCAGAATCTGGGCCTGCACAAACATTACAACTCCTGGACAATGGAGCAGGTAAATGACCCATAATTCTTGTTTATAGTATGCACTCCACTTCAGATTTACACTATATAGGCAAAAGTGCTCAAATAAATCCAGTATTATTTTACAGGGGCTGATGCTTTCAAAGATGATGGCGTTTATTCCAGATATTTCACAAAGATGAAAAACGGGAGAAGCAGCTTGAAAGTAAGAGCAAAGAATCAAAATGGACAAGCCAGATTTACTCTCCAAAAAAGGGGTGGTGCACCATATGTATCTGGATATGTGGTAAATGGTAACTATGAGACTCTGAAAGCAAACTACTCGAACATTTCCTTAACCAGTTTCTGCACATGTATTCAGGTGGTTCCTCTAATTTCAGGTGTGGTGGAGCTGAACCCTTCAAAACCTCCAGTTTTGGCAGAATCACTTGTAATCGGAAGCTTCACCAGAACAGCCACTGGAGAGAGTTTTGAGGTTGTTCTTAAAAGCACAACTCCACCAAATTTCCCTCCTAACAGAATCACAGATCTGAGTGCTGAGATCCAGGAGGACACTGTGCTTCTCAACTGGACAGCTCCTGGTGAGGACCTCGACCAAGGGACAGGTAAATCATACAATTAATACAAAATAAAAGTTATTTCAAAGCTACATCACAAAATAATGTACCTTTCATAGGCTTTACAAGGTATTTCTTTTTGTTTAAGCTAAATCCTACAAGATCATGTGGAGCTTTGATCTTAAACTGCTTCGATTCAACTTCAGCAATGCTCATGAAGTCAACATATCTAGCATTTCACCTCAGGAGGCTGGATCAGTTGAACAACATTCATTCAATCTCAATATCACAATCCAAAATGGCACCACACTCTTCTTTGCTGTTCAGTCTGAGGACAAAGAACATGTAAAATCTGAAATCTCCAACATTGCTCAGGCTTCAAAGATCATCCCTTGTCCAAAACCCAGAGAACTGTTAGAGATAGACCTGAATTTTATGTTAATTGCAATTTCTGTTTGTTTGGCCACTGTGGTGATTATGGGCATTATTGCAATAACAACATGGGCTTTGAAACGAAGTAAACCTTTTTAGATCACAACCAACATTAACATCTGATACAAAGGAAATCTTTACATTACAAAGTTACTTTACTGAGTTGTCTATATTTGTACACGTTATGCTTTGCAAAAATATAAAATGCATAATGCAGTTTGGTAAAACTTTAAATTTGTTTATATTGGAATTGTTTGTGTTTTTGTTCTTTGTATATCCTGATTAAAACATTATAAAGTACAAATTACAACCGTATTTACAAAAATCTGTGCACTGTCTCCCATGATGAATTAACTGAATGAATGAATGAATAATATGAACAAACAAATAAATAAATAAATAGTTATATCCTATTACTCAGTAGAAATCTTGTATAATAAATAGATATATAAAAGAGACAAGACATCATTAATATTTTTTGTATAGTTGTACACAGTAAAAAAAAATATTTTTTTGAAGATGTACAGTAAATAGAACAAATTTTACTGGAGTTCATTTTACAAGGAAGTGGATCTCATTCACTAAGCATGCGTACACACAAATTTGTTTGTGAAACCTGCATATGAATGTTTTCATGAACAAATCATCATTCACTAAAACTTTCATTCTAACATTTATTCTGAAAAAAAGAAAAATATAAGAACATCTGAAAGAACACGTACGCAAAAAAAAAAAAAAAAAAAATCACACTCTTGTCTGGTCTTTATAATCTATATAATCTATATATACAGTAAACTGTATTACGACTGCGTTTTAGTGCCATGTTAAAAATAAAAATAAAAATAAAAATAAATCCAAAATTACGAGATTAAAGTCATAATATTTTAAGAATAAAGTGAAAATTACGAGAATAAAGTCGAAATATTTTGAGAATAAAGTCGAAATAACGAGAATAAAGTCAAAATGTTTCGAGAATAAAGTCGAAATTACTAGAATGAAATCATAGCAATTATTATTATAATATGTTGAGAGTATATAGCCTATATTGTGCATGCAAATGGCCTGGATTGGGAGCACCTGGAGAAGCTGCCAGGCCACTGGAATTGATTTGAATATATGTGGGATTATTAGCAGAAATAATACCATGTCATACTCGCAGGGACAGTAAGCTTGGAAATAATATTTCACGTCTTCGATTGCATTCATTACTTGTATTGCGCCAGCCACCCAATAATAGCAATAAGCTTTGTGCTTTTACTTTTAAAACAAAGTCTTAGCTTTCAATATCTGTCACTTTTATAGCGAAATACAAACAATGTGCCTTACAATAATGTGTTTTTCAAGCTCTTTAATATGGCGTGACAGATCGCTGTATTCATGTGAATAAATTCATTAAATTATACAGTTTTCTTTCTGAAAATTCCACCACCTACTCTGTAGAAACATCTGTGGCGTCCAACCTTTCATTCCTCATGTACTGTATTTAATTAAAAACAACAATAAAATGTTCAGAGGTTGAAGTGGGCTGAATTGTTGTCTTTTCTGAGGTATATAACGTTAAGTGACTATTCACAAGCTGTTTTATTCATGGTATAATACAGTAAATGATTGGAAATATCTCACCTCTTCAAATCCATTCATTATTTGTAGTGCACCAGTAATCGCAATAAGTTTTGTGCTTTGTTGCTATAACACAGCTCAGCTTCCAAATTCTATCAGTTTTATCATGAAAATACAAATTATAAATGTGTTTTTCCTCTTTATTTCAAGTTATAGCATGATATAAACTTGAAGGAACACCAGAAGGCATGGAAAAAACAGCATGGCCTAATTTAATGAAACGAATGTCTCATTGTAATCGTAAAGATGATTGATTCATATGCCGCTTAAACTGAGGCGAATACAGCGATATGTCACATTAAAGAGCATGAAAAACACATTATTGTAATTGTAATTGTATTGTTTGTATTTCGCTATAAAACTGACAGAATTTGAAAGCTGAGACTTTGGAATTGCATGTGCAATACAAGCTATACTCTCAAAATATAATAACTTTAATCTCGTAACTACGACTTTTTAATTTTGATTTTATTCTTGCTATTTTGACTTTATTCTCAAAATATTTAGACTTTATTCTCATAAATTTGACTTTATTCTCGAAATATTTCGACTATTCTCGTAATTTTGACTTTATTCTCAAAATATTTTGACTTTATTCTCATAATTTCGACTTTATTCTCAAAATATTTGAAGAGTTCAGATGCAAATGCCTTTAAGTACGTCTGACATTTTTCTTTAAAATTAGCATTTCTTTCTGGCTACTACCTACCTGTATGTATAGGTTTCTATGTAAGTACTGGTACTTGAATTGGTTGAGGCTGGGATTTAGCGCATTTGAAGTAAAAGTAGCCTACTTGATGAATATATACTATGTGTGGAGAGCATTCACTCAGTATCATTATCTCATTTTTGACCAAGATGGCTTTTAGAGGCTTTTGCATTGGAACTCTTCATTTCGACTTTATTCTCAAAATATTTAGACTTTATTCTCGTATTGCTATGACTTTATTCTCGCAATTTTAACTTTTTTGTCAAAATATTATGACTTCAATCTCGTAATCTTAGATTTTTTTTTATTTTTTAACGTGGCGCTAAAATGCTGTCGCACTATGAAGTGTATGTTTCATCTTTGGTTAAATGTTATATATTATATACAACTACAGTAAAATGTACATTTCATCTTAATATTTAATAATAATAATAATAATAACATTTAATAATTTCTTCATATACAGTGAAGGAGTAAGAAATACTGCGTTAGACTATAGCTCGAGCTGCAAGGTTTCTCTGAATAACAGCACATGTTCAGCCAGCTAATCTGTCTGTATAAAATGTGTTTTCTTGTGTATGAACAGATTTTGAGGACTGCACACTTGGCATTACTCAAAGATCCGGCGAGATTGCGTCTGAAGACAGCGCTTGTCATATGGGGTTGCTTGGAGTATCTTTGACATGACGAAAGGCTGTGAGGAAAGCATGTGCGGAAAGCCCTTATATGGAGATGGTCTGGGCGATTTTCTGTTTGATACCAATGTGACAGTTATACCTGTTACAATGGAATACACAGAATTTAATCACTGGATTGCAGTCAGATCTTCAGGTCCCGACTGATAAGCTACAAGGAAATGTTCGCTTCCTCCAGGAATATAGAGACAGCTGCATCACGGCATTCACAGCAACCCAGGCTCAAGAAAATACGTGCCTCTACATACATTTCTGCAACACCGTAATTACATACCTTACTGCACGTTTTGCAGCAGTTTCAAAGTGAAATGTCCAGAGAGTGGTGCTAAAACTCGTTAAATACGTGACCGTGGCATGTTTTTATTACGTTGGTCGCCTTAAAAAAACTCACTCTGGGGGGACCGCTAGAATATTTTAAACTCACCACTGAAACGGTTACAGTTCCAAATGATGTATCTTACCTTTATCAGAAAAAAAATGATGGCGTAGGCTATTTTAAGTTGTTTCCAATGGAAAAAGTGATTGCCCTGGTGCCTCCATGTCCTGCAGAGTGTGCTTTAGCTTCCACTCTCCGCACAAACTTGGATATAGGCTAGCGCACATTATTATTATAGTGCAGGTTTAACGTTTAAACATTGTTATATGCTTGAAATGTTTTAGTATATCTATAGATTTTATTTTAGGCAAGTCGTGATGATTTGAGAAGGCTAAATTGATCAAACATAGGCTATGATCAGCTCACTGTATGCCGCTGGCCGGTTGGTCGTTACTTTAAAAAACAAAAACTTATATTTAATGAACAAAAATGCTCCAAACGTTTTTCTAAATTAACTTAATTAAAAAAACCAAACGAAATATAATCATTTTGCCATTACATACAAAACTGAACTATTTTAATAGCCGAAACAGTAGAATAAGCTGATTTGGGAGAAGGGGGGAAAAAGACGGGCTCGGGTCGGACTCAGGCCGGTAATTCTGATAAGCTGTCGGACACGGGCCGGGCTAGGGCCTGAGCGTCTCGGGCCAGGGCCAGGCTAGGGCCTAAATTTGAGGCCGTGCAGGGCTCTAGTCTGTATGTCAACAAACACTACTGTAACTGTTAGAGAAAGACTCTGCATGTCTGACACTGAACTAGAGACCTGTACTCCCGCGGGAGTACCGTGGGATCCGCGGGACCCAACGCAACAGGGTGCGGCGCAGGACAACTCTTGATGGGCGAGTGCGGGTGCGGGTGGGAAGAGACTTGTGTGTGTGCAGTAAAGCATTACTAAAGATGCTATGGGAAAAAGTCCTTTTTTCTCCTGAACTGAAGCCTTTTCAATCACGCAGTGTAACTGCACAGCCATCGGTTCATGCAGTGCATTAAAGATGAACCATTGGCTCGGCAGCGGTGCTGCATGAACCTGTGGCTGCAATGCCCGCCAAAGCCCGCCAGAATGGGCAGGGCCATCTGGCTATATAAGTGGCCGCTTCGCCACAGGTTTCAGGTTACTTCGACTGAAGCGACGACTGAGTCGTGCAGCTACCTGGCACGGCTAGCAACGCAGGACTCGTTCCCGTATCTCAGGAAACCGAGGTTATGTTCGTAACCGAGTACGTTCCCTTTCGATACTTCACTCGTACTGCATCTTGCTAAAGACGATATGGGAACACAGTACAATCACGCCATGCTAAGGTAGAGGAACGACCACATGTGTAATCTTGTCCTAGACACCTCAGGGTCCAAGGGAACAAGAACAGCAAACACCTTAGGCAAGCGGGTTAAGCTCACAGAGGTTACACCTGACCTTGGGTGATCGTTCAAAATGACTCGCACAGCCTCAGCACCCATGGGGCCAAGAGCGCACAAGTAAATCCTCTGATGGGTTTGAACATGTTATAGCCAAACTTCCAATCAGAATGGTACTGCAGAAGCAGGAATGTGCCCATTATACAGAAAGAACCCTTGCCTGTGAGGCAGGAACATCTAGATTATAAAACCTAGCGAATGTGGACGGTGAGGCCCAGCCAGCCGCCGCATAAATTTCTGCAATGGTCACGCCAATAGACCACGCCCAGGAAGAGACCACACCTCTAGTTGAATAGGCTATTACTCCAATGGGGCATTGTAGGCCCAAGGAAGAGTAGGCTAGCAGAATAGCGTCAACTACCTACTTAGAAAGTCTCTTCTTTGTGACCAGATGCCCTTTGGTGCGGCCACCGAAGCAGACAAAGAGCTGTTCCGACTGCCTAAACGGGGCAGAACGCTTAATGTAGACCTTCAGCGACCCTAACGGGGCAGAGTAGATTCAACTCCTGGTCCTCCTCTGAGGGAGGAAGCGCAGAGAGAGTAATCACCTGTGCTCTGAACGGAGTGGAGAGCACCTTAGGTATGTAACCATGCCTCGGTTTCAGGATGACCTTAGAGTCGCTGGGCCCGAACTCCAGGCAATTAGGGCTCACAGAGAACGCTTGTAAGTCTTCCATACGTTTTACCGATGCTAGTTCAAGCAGCAGAATGGTTTTTAATGACAGGGAACAGAGGCCAACAGACTGTAGTGGCTTGAAGGGAGGATCCCTTAAGGCCCTTAGAACAATGGGCAGGTCCCACATAGGGACAGTGAGGGGGCGGGGCGGGTTCAGCCTTCTGGCCCCTCTCAGAAAACGGACAACAAGGCTGTCTCTGCCCACCGACTGGCCCGCTATAGGGGCGTGAGAAGCCACTACATAGACCTTGAGCGTGGATGGGGAGCGCCCCTTATCCAACAGCTCCTGCAGGAAGGACAGTATCACTGATACGTCACAGACGGACAGATCCTCGCCATGGTCTGAGCACCAGGCGGAGAACACTGACCATTTAGTTGTGTAGAGGCGCCTTGTGGCCGGAGCTCTAGCCTGAGAAATGGTGTTTAGAGCACACTCTGGGAGGCATGCAGGCTCCCGTCGAGTGGCCAAAGATGCAGAGCCCACAGCTCTGGCCGGGGGTGCCATATCGTCCTGTTCACCTGCGAGAGAAGATCCCGCCTCAGGGGAATGGGCCATGGGGCTACTATAAGCAGCTGTGACAGCTCGGCCAACCAATGCTGGTTTTTCCTGAGCGGGGCCACCAAGAGAACTTCCGTTCCTGTTCCCTGATTCGCCTGATTACCTGCGGGATCAGAGCGACCGGGGGAAAAGCATAGAGAAGGAGACTGGGCCATTCGTGGGTCAACGCATCCCTGTCCTTGGAATAATAGATTGGGCAATGAGAATTGTCTTTTGAGGCGAAGAGGTCTACTTCCGCCTTGCCAAAGATTTCCCAAATTTTCTGAATCGTCTGCGAATGAAGCCTCCATTCCTCTGAGGGGACCTTGCTTCGTGACATCATGTCTGCTCCTTGGTTCAGTTTGCCCAGAATGTGTGCTGCTCTCAGCGAGCGCAGGTTGAGCTGAGCCAATTCCAGGAGGCGCTCTATTAGTACGAAAAGGCGCCTTGATGACAGCCCCCCCTGGTGATTTATGTAAGACGCCACAGTCATGCTGTCCGAGCGGACCAGGACGTGGTGTCCCCTCAGGTCCGGCAGGAAGGTTTGACAGGCCCGACATACTGCCAGTATTTCTAGGCAGTTGATGTTGTAGGATATCAGAGCGAATCAGACAACTTAAGATTCGATCAGATTGGTGTTAGAACCACCAAAGAGCCAAATTCCACAAAAAGGCCCAGGATCCCGAGACAACAGGATGTCATAAATCAGATTCCTAGCTCCAGCCCTCTAAGAAAGCCTTATCAACAAGCCTCTTTCACAGAACAGCTTGCAACATTAAAACAAAAGGAACACTTATTGATAATTCCAATTCAGGAAAGAGATCCTCAAATTTGGGGCAAGTAATCAAGACTGATGGTCAAAGAAATGGCCATCACATGTGTTCCACGATAGAAATCACGAGCTTCTTTTCTCCATATAGAAGACAAAGAACCCGACTGAAATTCCTTCCAAACCCCTTTTGACTTTTTTGTTCTACGCAGAACTACACACAGAGACTTTCTTTTCATATGCACCAAAAATCATCTTAAAAGGACTTATGAGACTCATAATTTTTATGCATAACTCCATATCATGTATGTAACTCACACAATTAACTATCATGTTTTAATCACATATTATGTATGTCTTTTTAATAACTAGGGAATAGCTTAAGAGTTAATATTCATGTTTGGTATGTATGAGTTTGAAAAATCATGCTTTAAATGTTTCTTCCAATCAGTTCTTTTCAAATGTATCATAGTCTTGTCAGAGAAATCATGTCCAAAATTATACTTTACAAGAGCGGGAAAATTCGGACCATGTGACTGAAACAGGATTTATGATGGGGAAGACACAGAGCAACACCCCTAGGCTAAGATCATTTCTAATTGGTCAAGACGTCCAGATAGGACGGTCTGAAAGCCGAGTTTAAATACTCAGGACACCATCAAATTATGCTTTTTTGCTGCTTCAAACGCTCTTCTTCAAATCTCTGCTCTTCTAACTTTTTGCCATGCTTTTACGTCATTGCTCTTGCTTTGTACATTTAGCCATGCTTTTTAGTGCTCTTTGAGCGTGCTCTGGCCTACATGCCAGCAACTACCACAATGAAAAGAAAAACCACCTAGTCTCGTTACATACATCCTTTTATTCTTTTACTTTAATGTTTTGTTAAGTTAAGTTTGCCGCAAAGTCCAGCTCCGACTGCACCCGCCCAAACTTCTACCAGACCAACTCCGCAACTTCAGCCAAGAGCCAACGCCCAAGACATCACTACGAAAGACCACTGAACTCAGCCAAATCAGCAAACTTGGGAAAACCCTTTTCTGCAAAGACAATGACAAAGGGAATCCCTTAACACAAAGGCAACGCAAGTAACCTCCAGATTCTAACTGAACTGGTGCATTTAATACAAATTTTAGCCTCATTGAGAAACTCAATGCGAGGGTTAAATAAGTGATTGATGGTTGTTCAGGTCTATGCAATTACATATTGCTGTAAACTTGGGATTTCACATTTTAATTATCTAAACTCATTCTTTCCTCACTTTCTCTCTTTCTGCAAATTGTATGAATGTGTGAATGCATGTGTTCATGTGTTAGATTAGTTTACATGTCTTAGATTTATCAAAGTCTTATTTATATTGAAAAGAGAAGTATCTTGTGTTTTGTGCTTACAAGTTAATGTCTTAATCTGCCGATCTTGTTACTGTGCTATTTAATAGTGTTTTCACTATATTTTGGATTTTAATATCCAGTGCAGAGTTGATGTTATGCGGATCGTTCACTGAATCGCTGCCGACTCAGTAATCCGCCGTAAAACAGTGATTCTGTTCAAATTCCCTATAAAATCATAAATGATTCCCTTTGAGCTAAATTGACTTGTTTCTCTTATTTACCTATTACCCTTACATATTATATTGGTGGAGAATGCAGGAAGATTCATCTAAATTGTGAGCATAAACCAAGTTATTTAATCTTTTCTATTGTTGCGGATGAAAGATGAGACGCTTTTGAGCAGAGACTAGTGTGTGTGTGTGTGTGTGTGTGTGCGTGTGTGTATGTGTATGTGTGACGTCAGCAGTGCGCGCCCTGTTTGAAGGAATGAACGCAGAGAAGCCTGTAACTCGAGTCCGCCTCTTTGTTCAACTGCAGTAAGTGAACTTAAAGTTATCTGAGATCGTACAATAAGGTAAAAAATTGAGCGTATTCCTCTTTTATGTAATGCCTGGTTTTATAGCTGAATTGATGTTCTACGGGTTCCAGATCATTTAATAGCTATACTCCCGAATCTCAGTTACTGTTAGCCGAACGGAGCTAAACTTAAGTGATTAAACGGGAAATAAATCGGTGGATAAAGAATAGTTTTGAGCGTGTTCCTCAATCTATTCATCAAAGCCTAGTCTGATTGCCAGTGCGTGTTCCACTGCCAAATCAAATGCTATTCGACTCCACTGGGTTAAACATTAGAGAGTAATGCTTGGCTGTTTGTGTACACTGTTCACAAAGTGAATTAAATCTCCGAGAGGGATTTGAACAGGAGTTTTTAAAAGCTTGATCAAGTAAAGTTTAACTTTGAACCAACAGCGAAGGAAACCTGTTGTGTTTGTGTCCAAAAGAAACTGGCACACTTTTATGATTCGATCACTGTTTTCCTTAGCTGCAGCACGAAACTGTTATTTGAATAAAGTTTAAGTTTAGCTCTGAACGAACTGAGAGTTTAAGCGCCACATCGTAGAACCAACTAAAAGCGGTGTTGTTATTTGTACAGTGTTGAAATGCGCCGACATTTCATGTAACATGCTTAACTGTACTGGCAATGCAACGATGCTAGCCTAGTCCATTAGAGTTTGATTTGGTTGCCACAGTTACGATCGTGACATGGAAGTCTTAACCTACTTCCGGAGCAACTCTGAACTGCGCATGCGCAGCACATCGATGTTATTGTAAACAAACTCCATTGTGCTAAGCTAACGAAACGGTTGTGTTTACATTGAAGTCTATGCTAAAGCCATTAGCCTAAAAGGTTAGCAGGTAGCATTAACATCCAGTGGTGGATTGCAGTGTGTGTTTGGGCAACACTAAAGTGATTTAACCCTTTAAACACATTAACTAACACACTTGTTGGTCTTTATCTTTCTTATTTCTCTAATCTCTCACTTCTTATCACTTATTTGCATTTTACAAGAAAGGGAAATACTAGTTCACAATTATTAATTGTGCCAAATTCGAAATTTAATTAAACCATTAAATTTATTTGGAATCATTCAAATTTCCCCTCAGATTATTTCATATGATCATTGCTTCTAGTATTCTCTTCTGGGCCTAATTATTTTAGGTACGAATAAGCCTTGAACTTTGAAAGATTAAGTAAACTTACTCTATATAATTTATTTATTACCCATATCAATAGATTCTATTCAGACTTATACTCACTCATTATTTTGTTGCGTTTTACCCCTCTTTCTTCCTGTTTTGGTTATACACTTAGCCACTACTATTTTTATTTACTGATTTCCTCCCTTATTTAATTTCATTTTTGCTTATTTTGCCCATTTATTACTTTTCAATTTTACCTTGTCTTACCATTTCCTTTCCTCTGTGTATCCTAGCTTGGGAACAACACACCTGAGCCTTAATAGGAGGCATTGTTATCCCTCACTACGAGTTCAAATAAATTAGAGAGACAAATCGCTTTCACCCAAAATTTATTTTTGTTGATAGTTGTGTAGTAACTGAAAACAACACTCTACTCGTAGTCGGGCATAACCGCCTGCTAGTGGACCCGATCCACTCGATTTACTGTCTCCTTCCCTTCTCTCCTGTTCTCTCCATTTTCTTTCCTCTTCACTTTTCACATTTGTAGGGACCTGTAAGAACCATCAATCAATTCTAAGTGAATGAGATACACAATCTTGTCAAAGAAGACAAATCATCCTTACGAATTTGATTCTAATCAAACCCTCTTTCGTTCTTCCTAACCTCCCTACATTTGAAAACGCAATCCAAATTTTAACATCTCATTCAACGCTGAGATCAATTTTAATAGAGATAAGTTTTGATCAATCGTTGCCTTCGCAGCCTCCCTGGTGAGCGGTCCAACTGTAAGGTGCATGATGTCAATCTTTTCAGACTAAGAAAAGAGATATCAGAATTATTATTATTATTATTATTCCTTTGTCTAAAACAGAGATTTAATAATATTGTTTGCCTCCTTGATAACAACATTTAATTGAGAAAAAAAAATCCTCATTTGAAAAAAAAAAGGAATTGTTTCTTTTAATTGAATTTGTTTTTCACCTGTTTCTCTCTTTTCCCTCTTCCTCATTAGAGTGACGAAGTTTTCACATCTCTAGTCTACCTAGATACCCTGAGACCAACACAGTCATCACCACACTACACTAGTGGTTCAAAATCACTGACACAACACTTAGTTGTCGCACCACACATAGGCTTCTACTCCACACAGATCTGTGTCAGTCTCTCTTCTCCCTAGCGTGCCAACATGCTGCAGACTGCAGACCACTTTGCACAAGGGGACGATGTGAACACTTGGCTGAGAGGCACGACAGACAGCCTCAACCCCAAGACATTTGAACTGTTATTATTTTTAATAATAATTCTAATCCTGAGAAGATTTCTGACACAAGATTCAAGCCAGAACAACAACCACGAGGAGCTAGTCAAAATCACCAGCTCCCTAAGCTATGCCTTCACGACCCAGCTGAAACTGAGCGACAAGCACGTCACCCACCTTCAAGAGGAGCTGAAATGTGCTCAACACCGCATAGACAAGCTGGAAGTGAAAGTTCAAGATCAACTCAAAGCACCCAACGAGAGGGAGCAGGAAACAACGGAACAAGTTAAGGAGTTCCAAGCAGCCCTGACAGCAGCTCAGCTCGATCAACAACATGCAAAGGCTGCCCAGAAAGACCTGGTAAACAGACTCCAGTATGCCAAACAGCTTCTAGAGAAAGCCAAGAATGACATCAGCGACAAGAATGCTGAAATCAGTGCCTTAAAAGACCACCTTGAAAGGTATGGAACTGAAATGGCCAATCTGACCCAACAACTAGACGACACCAACGATGAGCTCTACATGGTCAGAAAAGAACTTAAACATGCTTATGAGCAGAAACAAGAGCCAAGGCGAGAGAAACACCTCTCAGAGTCCTGCGTCCAAGAACTGGTACGCAACGAAAGAAGCGAAGGGCCACAACCCAAAATCTCACCTGCCCTCACCACAGAACACTTTCCTGTCAACGAAAGAAAACAGCCCATCCAAGTAGACCTTGGAGCTGCACATGGGATGACCATCAAAGACCTCGACAAGCTGTCTAAAAACATCAGCAAGTTCAACCCTAACTCCACAGAGGGCCACACCATCCAGGCCCATCTGCAAGATATCGACTTTTATCTAGAAATGAGACCTCATGTGACTGACAGAGACAGGTTATACCTCCTTAGAGCCACGTCTGTCAGACTGCCCTCTGCTTTTGACCAACGGACAAATGACGGTTTTCCTTTGCACAGAGCTCCCCAACCTTTGTTGGACGCATCTGTCGAGATTACCTTCCTCCTGTAGACCATTCCCAGAGGAACGCCCTGTTCCATCCATTGAACATTCTTCCAGGGGGCCAGGGCTGATACACAGGCCTGGTTGACCCTGATAAGCAGGCGTCCGTGACGCCACGCATGGGATGGAACTCGTTGTTTCAGCCAGTACTGAAGGGGACGCATACGAAGCAGGGCCAACCGTAGCACTGGAGACACTGCTGCCATAAGGCCCAGCAGCTTCTGAAACTTCTTGAGGGGGCGAGAGGCACTGGCTTTGAAGGAGGCCGCGAGCTGCTGTAGGGCTACAGCGTGCTCTGTCGTGACCGTCGCTCTCATGTGCACTGAGTCGAACACTGTTCCCAGGAATGAACACTGTTCTCACAGGCTCTGTGAGATAGTGACTCTGCCTCTGACTGGGCCAGAACAAGCCAGTCGTCGAGGTAATTGATAGTGCGGATTCCCTTCTGTCTCAGGGGGGAGAGAGCCGCATCTATGCACTTCGTAAATGTGCGTGGAGCCAGGGACAGCCCGAAGGGAAGGATCGTGTATTGATAGGCCACTCCCTCGAAGGCGAATCTCAAGAATCGCCTGTGGTGGGGGGCTATCTGGATGTGAAAGTAGGCATCTTTCAAGTCCAGAGAAAAGAACCAGTCCTCTGGGCGGATTTGCGAGAGTATCTGTTTCAGCATAGTCATCCTGAATGGCCGTTTCATGAGGGCACGATTCAGGCGCCTTAGATCGAGGATGGGCCGCAGGCCGCCATCATTTTTGGGGACAAGGAAGTAATGGCTATAAAAGCCTGACTCGCTCTGGGCTGGGAGGACCACCTCTATGGCCCCTTTCACAAGCAAATTTCTCACTTCAGCGCGCAGGACGTGTGCGTCCTCGCTCTGCACCGAAGTGGGGACCACTCCGTCGAAATGCGGGGGTCTCTGAGCGAATTGAAGTGAATTCAAAAAAGGGAAAAAAAGGAGAGGATCTCTGACGAGGGGCTTGACTGCACCCCGGCAGGAACCACTCATCCAGACGGCTGCGGGAGGGTTCTTCTGGAGGAGACCACTCCAAACCCAGAACGCAGAGTAATTTGGCATCCATCCCGGTTTTAACGTCGCTGGGCTCGGACGGCGGCAGGGGGCTGGGGTCGGCAGTCGAGCCCGACAGCTCCTGGGCGTCCGAGGCTGCTAAAAACATGCTGTCATCCATTCAGCTCGTCGTCACTCCCCCTAAACGAGACCAGATCACTCGCAATGGCAGAGGGACGCTGGTCAGACTGGGTGAAGAGGACGGGAGAAACCTCTCTGTGTGGAGAGAGCGAGGTACGCGGGACCTGAGCCGACGTAGGCTCGCTCACATCCGAGCGCTGTGATCCTCTGCCCCGCTGTTTTTTCCTCACAGGCTCCTGGGAGGAAGAAAACGGGAGGGCGCGAGGGGCGGAGTCGCTTTCTGAAAAGAATGCTATCCTCGAGCACAGAGAGGCGTGACTCATATTCTCACAATGAGAACATTCCATCTCGGTAAGCGTGGATTCCACGTGGCTGTCATTTCAATAACTGGCATTTGAAACGCCGGAGAAATTTGCTCTTTAGAAATTTGCTCTAATAGCGCTGACCGGATGGCAGCAGGGGAAGCCGGATCACTGCTGAGTGATGCTGAAGGTAGCGGGAAAGGTGGCAAATCAGCCTAGCAGAAGATCACGTTCCACTGCGAGGCGTGTCAACGGCGAGCAGGCTCTTCAGTCAGCGGAGATCAACGAGGAACGTCGTCATCGCTGAAGGAGAAGAAATCTGAATCCTGTGGCGAAGCGGCCGCTTATATAACCAGATGGCCCCGCCTATTCTGGTGGGCTTTGGCGGGCTTGGCGGGCTTCTCAGCCATAGGTTTGTGCAGCACCACTGCCGAGCCACTGGTTCGTCTTTAATGCACTGCACGAACCGATGGCCGTGCAGTTACACTGCGTGATTGAAAAGGCTTCAGTTCAGGAAAAAAATGACTTTTTCCCATAGCATCTTTAACAAGACGCAGTATGAGTGAAGTATCGAAAGGGAACCCTGCTATCCTCCAGTATCTGCCACACCAGAATATTTGCACATAATGTATGCTACCCCAGGGCCTGCTCACATCATGCCTGCCAAGTCAGCGCCTGTTCACGCCATGCCTGCCAAGCCAAAACCTGCTTACACCATGCCTGCTACTCCAAGGCTTGCTAACATCAGACCTGCTAATCCAGGGCCTGCTCACGTCATGCCGGCCATACAAGAGTCTCTTCACAAAATGGCTGCCAAACCATGGACTGTGTACAAAATGGCCACCACTCAAGAGTCTCATCCCATAATGGTTGCCATTCCAGAGCCTCGTCACGACATGGCTGCCATTCCAGAATCTGCTCATGCCACGCCTGAGTCCCCGGCCAAGATGGCCACCACGCCTGAGTCCCGGCCAAGATGGCCACCACGCCTGAGCCTCGCCATACAACGGCCATCACGTCAGAGCCTCGTCACGCCACGGTTGTCAAGCAAGTTTCCCCTAAGAATTTTTTTTGGGGGAGGGGGCTATAGTACCCAAGCTCCAACAGATGCAGAGCTTGGGCCAAGATTGCAAGGACTGATTGATAGTGTAATGGACCCACCATTGATGTCAGTGCAGGCAGCTGGCATCCCCAGCGTCTCAGCAAGGGCTATTTCAGAGACTGTTCCCCTACTCTCAGTACTTCCTGTTATGGTGGTAGCCATCCTGAGGGTTTGGGCTGCACACTGCACTCTAGAGGCCTCTCCTGTCCATGTGTCTGCTCCTAAGGCCTCTTCTGTCCATGAATCTGCCTCAGAGGCCTCTCCTGTCCATGAATCTGCTCCTAAGGCCTCTTCTGTCCATGAATCTGCTCCTAAGGCCTCTCCTGTCCATGAATCTGCCTCAGAGGCCTCTCCTGTCCATGAGTCTGCTCCGGAGGCCTCTCCTGTCCATGTATCCATTCCAGTGCCTCCAGTGGTGGCGGCCTCCACTGCAGAACCTCCAGAGGAGACGGCTTCCGCCGCAGAACCTCCAGAGGAAATGGCATCCACTGCAGAACCACCCGAGGCAGCGGCGTCCACTTCTGAACTCACAGTCTGCCTTGTCATGACCATGGAGGCCATCCATGAACTCTCTGCCTGTCTTGTCATGGCCATGGAAGCCATTCATGAACTCACAGTTTGCCCTGTCACGGCCAAGAAGGCCATTCATGAACTCACAGTCTGCCCTATCACAGCTAAGGAGGCCCTTCATGAGCTCATCGTCTGCCCTGTTACGGCCAAAGATGCTGTTTCTGAACTGACCACCTGTCCTGTTACGGCCACAGAGGCCGCCGTTAAGCTCTCTGTGCTCTCTATTTCAGTCCCGCCTGATCCGCCTTGGTGGATACCTGCTTTGCTGTGGTGGTCATCTGTTCCACTGTGGGGATCTCTGCTCCTGTCTGCACTGCTGACCTGGTGGTCCTCTGTTCCGCCTTGGCCTCCTGCTCTGCCTGCTCCTCCATGGCTTCCTGCTCTGCCATGGCTTCCCGCTCTGCCTACTCCACCATGGCTCCATGCTCCTCTGGATCTGACCTGGTGGTCTCCTGCGCCATTGTTCCAGTGTCTGCCTCTGCTCCATGGCCCAGGACCTCCATTGTTTCACTGTCTGCCACTGCTCCCCGGCCCTAGTCCTCCTGTATTTCACTGTCTGACATTGCCCCACGGCCCAGGTCCTCAAGTGATTCTCGGTCTGTCACTATTGCCCCATGATCCAGGCCCACCTTTGCTCAATGGTTTAGACCTGCCTTTGCCCACCACTGTCCCATGATCCATGCCATGACTTATGTTCTTGCCCAGTGTTCCATGCTCCATGCCATGATCCAGGTCCTGTTCCTCTCCACGTGTCAGGCCCTCCGTCCCTCCCCCTGTTCCACCTCCGCTCCACCACCCTCCTGGACTAATAAACTGCACATGGGTTCTTCATTACGCTCGCCTTCTGTGGACCCCCCTGTTACAGAAAGTTTAGTCTACAGAAGAAGTTGCCTTTCAGTCAAGGAGGAACCTAAGAAAGAGAAGCAGTGAAAAACGAGGTTAAAGTGGAAATTCTAATAGCTAAGCAAAAGTATAAAACGAAAGTAAACTGGCGGAGAAGAATCTTGTTTCAGCTTGGTCGGGGATGAAAATTATAGTAGGTATACATCAAAGTATGCATAGAACAGATATTGCCATGGATGGTTTCAGGTCAAATACTGAACTTGCCAATGCTCTAAATAATTTTTATGTAAGATTTGATCAGTTTGATTTTAAAGAGGAGATTGAGGAATTCAGATGCAAACTTAAAGACAATCATCATCTCATCGTGGAGCAGGGAGCAGTTGAGAACTCTTTTCTTTCTCTAAATCTAAAGAAGAGTCCAGGTCCAGACAATATTTGTGGCAAGCTATTGAAATATTGTGCAAGGCAATTAAGTCCTATTTTTAATGATATTTTTAATGTCTTTAGTAGGTTTGTGGCCCCTAGGTGGAGAACTAGATATATATAGGAACACTTTTGTACCTGCAGCAATAGAATTATTAACTAAAAATAGCAACAGATGATATTCTTTGCAAGTATGGGCACATTGTCATGACTTTTCTTAGGAGGTTTTATACTCTTGGATATATTGTAATATTCTTTTATAATATTTATAGTATGTATGATGTTTCTATAGATTGTTTTAAGTATGGACTGCTGAACTTCCTGTCTGCACAACAAATTTACCTTCGGGTACTAATAAAGATACCTTGACCTTGACCTAGTCAAGGAAGGATGTCAATCACTGACTATGTGCTGAAGTTTCGTACCCTCGCAGCTGCCAGCAGCTGGAACGAGCACTCGCTTCTCACCACCTATCTTCAAGGACTGAATCCGGAGTTGCGGTTGAATCTCGCCACTTAGAGTGACAGCATCGGGCTCGAGAAATTCATCCAACTATCCGTCCAGGTGGCTCATCCATTCAATATCCAGTCAACATCCGTTCACTTACCTCCACCAGCCAGAGTACGTCTCTGCTCCAGAACCAGACACAGAACCCATATAATTAGGAAGCACTCAACTACCCTTCGCTGAATGGCAGAGGCGGCTGGCCCAGGGGCTGTGTTTGTACTGTGGTGGTGAAGCGCATGTACGGAATACATGTCCCAACCGTCTACCTCAACCCATGGTGAGTTTTCTTCATGACCTGTCAGTTAAATTTAAGCCTTTGACCACAATTGACCTATCGGTAACAGGGCTCGCAGAATTTCAAAATCCCTGGTAGTCCTTCGGGCAGGTACTCTTCAAATTTTGGTAACCCGAAAATTAATTTAACTAGCCCAAATAAAAAAAAGACCTGTTTTTTTAAATATAGAAAATCAGATAGGAGTCTAAATGTTAATCAAAAATATTTTCAACACACAAATATCAACTAATATGAAGGAAGGAATTTTATTTCTCTATTTACAGGGTATCTGCAGAATTTTTAAAAATAAATTTAAGGCAATTTATGACCCATTTTAAGAGCTGCATAAGTAAAATGAACACAGTATGAGCAGGGTTGGACAATGTCTATGGTAACATACAGTATTAAGCCATAAAATGACATGATTTACAGTTCGGATACAGGTTTTCACAAAAACAAAAATCGTATACAACAGCATTTCAGCCTTTAGACCATTTTTATGAAAAGGGATAAATCAAGGGTATAAATTATTATATTAATTTAAAATGAATAAATATTACTGTATTAATTGTTTAGATTTTTAGGAGGCACATAAACTTCTTTCTCATTTACTACTATATGTGCTTGCTGCGTAAAAACATGGGTCGATATATTGATCTGACCATAAACAGCAAGAAAGGCTTATTGGAAATGCAAATTCATTCTCTGCCACGAGGTGGCGCTTTAGGAGCGGGTTAATATAGCGGTTTCCCTCAGGGAAACTCCCTGTTAGCGGCTGTACACAAAGCAGCACTGTCCGCACTCAAAAACGCTGCTTTATCAGGAATTATAGGTAAGATGAAATAAATGCCAACACACATTTCTGAGGACAGTCGGTTCCCTGCAGATACATTCACATAAAGACATCTGTGCCGCGTTTTGACTTGAAACGTGCAGCGCTCATATTTATTCAACTGCATCATTGCCTTTTGAAGTTTAATCGAGCTGTATCGCCATTCTTGTCTTTCTGTCCCCAACTGTAAGACCTTTTGAAATTATAGTTAAGACATTTCTTATCCTACCATTTAACATATTTAAAACTTTTTATGGCCTTAAGTTTGATACAACTAAATTGAAGAGTTTTTAAGGACCCGTGGGAGCCCTGTATTTAAGGTAGTCCGTCGGGCAGGGCGGTGATACATTTTGGTAGCCCGACTGGAAAACACAATAGCCCCGGGACGTGGGGCTAGTGATTTTGCGAGCCCTGGGTAAGCCCCGCCCCCCTTAGTTACTGTTGCTCCCTCGGACAAACAAATGGAGTTGCTCACTGTCTTACAATGACAGCTACAGTGTGAAAACCTTGTCCCATGATGTTTTTGCACAATTTTGGACACAGAAGGCCACCAAATGGGAATTAAATATTCCTTGGAGGGATTTCTAAAATATTTTAAAATAAATACAGTGGGTAACTCGAAGCGAGAGTTTACAGATCACAATGCAAGCGGGAGAAGTCTCATGTTACAGTCGGTCATCACGATCGCGGATGACAACATGCAGGATCAACACTGTTCATGTATCGCAGGGTACGATTAAATTAATGTACATTTAACCAGTTTAATATGGAGAGGCACTGAAATGTAGACCTTCGTTTATGTGTTTTTGACCTACACTGTACAAGACGCGAGAACAGTCTATTTAGGTTTGTACGTTAGCATGGACTCACTAACTTTAACGTTAGCTAGTTTTAGCCAGAGATACCTTGCTAAAGCACAAGATAACATTAACGTTCTGCTTGAGCAGATGAAAATTGTAACTTAATGAGTGTATGACAACCAGAAAATTAACGTTTTTGTCTTCATTTGAATTCGGGGTTGAATACTTAGGGACATTTTGCTCTGTTTTGTTTGGATTCAGGAAATGTAATAAATTATACTGCCCATCCTCTCAGGATACTTGGAATCAGCGTTACAAGTACCACAGGCACATAGTTTTTCCATTTTTGAAGCATAAACCCCATAAAACCGATGCGAGCTTCGGATCTTCCAATGTTTCTCTATGGCGCTGAAACCTACAGATGTCCGAGATCCACTCCCCGTGCAACTGATACTCGACTGCCATTGGCTAGTCTGCGTTCGAGGGGAGGGGCTTACCGATATGTCAATTGTGAACCTTAATCTTCTTGGTGTGTTTGTATCTGTTGCAGCCCTCATCAATTCTGGGTCAGCCGGGAATTTCATCGCCGGTAGCCTCTGCCGTCAACTGAAGCTTCAAAAAAATACTCATCCCAAACCATTACCAAGTCCAGTCAGTAACTGGCAAACCCCTTAGCAGATGTAACATTCAGTTCAGCGTGGGTCCCATTCAGAATCCATCTCTCTCCAGTCTACCAGGGACATCATTTTGGGTTGCCCTTGGTTGAGTCAACACCAACCAGAAATAGTGTGGAAGACCAGAGAAATCCTGCAGTGGGGTGACAAATGTTTCCCAGATTGATTCCCTCAAGTATCTCTTCTCCGTTGTCCAGCCACCCCAGTACTGCCTGTCCAATATACATCGATTGAGAGTCCTACAGAGAAACAATCAGTCAACATACCAACCTGTTATAACCCCATCAGCAATGTTTTCTGTCTCAAGAGAGCGACCCAATTGCCTCCACATCGGACATGGGACTGTGTGATCGAGCTCATTCCGGGTGAGCCAGTGCCCCATGGCAAGTTCTATCCACTCTCCATTCCAGAACAGAAGGCCATGGAGGAGTATATTGAAGAGGCTTTACAACAAGGTTACATCTGTCCCTCGAAGACCCCTGCTGCTTCCAGTTTCTTTTTTGTGGCCAAGAAGGATGGAGGCTTGAGGCCCTGCATCGATTACCAAGCACTCAATCAAATTACTGTGAAATTCTGCTATCCTCTTCCCCTTGTCTCAGCTGCTTTGGAACAACTCTGTGGTGCCGCTGTCTTCACCAAGTTGGACCTCCGCAGTGCCTATAACCTCATCTGGATATGTGAGAGGGATGAGTGGAAGACCCGAATTTGTGACTCTTACCAGCCACTATGAGTACCAGGTTATGCTGTCTAGGCTTTTCAGCGCCCCCTCCATATTCCAGGACTTTATGCACAAGGTACTCCAGGATTTCCTTCACAAGTTTGTGCTTGTCTACATCGATGATATCTTGGTGTATTCCTGGGGTATGGCCAAAAATTGCCAGCATGTAACGGAGGTCCTGCAATGCCTGAGAGAATACAATTTGTTCCTCAAAGCTGAGAAATGCTCCTTCCATCAGTCCTCAGTGCAGTTCCTTGGATATTACATCAGCAAGAGCGACATCTAGATGGACGAGGGGAAGGTTGATGCAATTTGGAGATGGCCAACTCCTACCATGATCAAAGAGCTCCAGCGATTCCTTGGATTTACAACTTCTATCGTCATTTCATTAACAATTTCAGTTCCATAGTTCATCTGCTCACCAGCCTCCTCAAAGGCAAGCCTTTCTGTCCTGGTCACCAGCAGCTACCAAAGCCTTCAATGAGCACAAAATGTCATTTACAACTGCACCGTTTTTCGCCCATCCTGATCCAACCAGGCCCTTCATGGTGGAAGTCGATGCCTCAACAACTGGTGTTGGAGCAGTGCTGTCTCAGCAGCATGGGGACTCCTCTACACTCCGTCCATGTGCTGCCTTCTCCTGTAAACTTACCCCGGTGGAGATGAATTGACATCAGGACAGGGAGTTACTCGCCATCAAGCTGAGAAATGGAGGCATTGGCTAGAGGGGTCTCAGCATCTGTTCACTGTGTTTAAGAACCTCCAGTACCTCTGTGATGTAAAAAAAATCTACGACAGGCTAGATGGGCTCTCTTCTTTATGTGCTTTAATTTCACTTCTCCTATCAACCTGGTTCCAAGAATCTTCGAGCAGATGCTTATCTCGTCTCTATGCTCCTGGTGAGGATCCCACTCCTCCAGTGCATTCTTCAGAAAATCATCATCAGCCCCATTAAATGGACTGTGGATGAGGAGCTAGCTACAGCCAATGCCTCCATCATTCAGTCTATTAATTCTTCACTGGGCACTGCCCTGGGGCCAATGTAATTCTCTCACTCCTTTAAGATCGTTTCTGGATTGCCGAATATGGCAATGGAGGTGAGAAGGTTTGTTCAAGGCTGCGATGAGTGTGCCATCTCTAAGAGCCCTCGCTATTTACCATCTGGCAAACTCCACCCATGCCGCGACGTCCCTGGTCACACCTACGCAGTGTTCGAACTATACCGCGGACTCTGTGGGAGCCCACTTGTTTTTGTTGGGGGGGGGATGCATAACAGCTAACAGAAAGATACATAACAGATACAAGTGTATGCACTACTTGCTTGCACTATATAGGATAAATCACTATACAGGATTTACCCTATTATACTTTATCGACACGAATTGATAGGTGAAACAACAAACAGCCACCCACAAATAGTCTATAAACAAAGCATCAGGCTGTCTTTGAGTTCACACGAACAACTGTTAAAGTTACTCGTCAGGCTACAGAAGAATACCATAATTCCTCCGTTCAGTTAGGCCTAAGACATCGAGAGTCACCCAGACCTATAACAACCCAACCACAACACATAATTGCGAATAACATGCCTTACCTTAACACAGAATCGACCACAGAGGCCTGAATGGATTTCAAGGACTCCGCGCGCAGATCAATGTCCAACGTTTAAACTTTTTCTACGAATCTTTTGAGTTAACGTACTAAAGATGAGTGGAATTTGCACCGCAGCGCCCCCACACTTTGATGCTCATGACAAGAATAGCAAATATAGTTATCTTTATTGAAGCGAATTAGGTTTAAATCGCTGTCATGCATGAATGAATATTTTTGCAATTTTACACGATGATCACATTACACAAAACTGAAATTGCACGTCAAAATAACACATTGTCAATATTTTTTGAGACCCCCCAAAATTTCACAAATCATGTTTTCAGGGGAGCCCATGTCTTATTAAGGGGAGCCGAGCTTCCCCTAGCTCCCCCGTAGTTCGCACCCTGCACCTACGAGTGGATTTTATCCACCATTCTCTTGTAACACCTGCATATTTGTTGTTGTTGAACAATTCTCTAAATTATGTTGTCTGATTCCACTCAGAGGTTTAACTACAGTGAAGGAATCCACAGAACTGCTATTTCAACATGTGTTCTGATACTTAGTTATCCCAGAAGATATTGTATCTGACAGAGGACCCCAGTTCACCTCCAGAATATGAAAAAGCTTCTTCGACCTCCTAGGTGTGACCATGAGTCTCTCATCTGGTTACCATCCACAGTCGAACGGGCAGACGGAAAGACAGAGCCAGGAAGTTGGGAGATTCCTGCGAACATTCTCCCATGGCCACCATACTTCCTGGAGCCAGTTCTTGAGTTGGGCTGAGTACGCACAAAACTCCCTCCACTTGGCTGCCAACGGTTTGTCACCTTTCCAGTGTGTTCTCCGTTACCAACCCCGAATAACAATAAACATTTTAAAAATCTTATCACCACCAAACTAAATCAATTATATGAAATATTGTTAACATTTAAAATAACAGTTTTCTATTTTAATATACTGTAAAATGTAAATTATTTCTGTGATGCATAGCTGAATTTTCATCATCATTACTCCAGTCTCACATGATCCTCCAAAAATCATTATAATATGCTGATTTGCTGCTCAAGTAACATTTCATATTATTGTCATCATTGAAAATGGTTGTGCTGCTTAATATCCTTGTGGAAATGGTGATACATTTTCAGAATTCTTAAGAGGATTTCAAAAGAACTGCCTGAAGAGGAACTCTGACCTTTTTTCACTGAAACTCGGCACAAAATTAATCTTTCAGGGAAGCCCTCAGACAAACTGGGTGCCACAATTTTTTTCCTATAGAGAACAACAAAGACAGACAGAAACCAATGGGCTTGTGTGAGTTAGCCAAAAAAAGATGGTAATTTCCCAGCACAATAATCTGGTTCAGTGGAAAAGGCTTAGCTTGCCACTGTTGACTCACGTGTTGCTGTGAATCACAATGACTTTGACAGGAACATGCTTGAAGGCAGAAGGAACCATCTCATTAAACTAAAATCAGCAAAAAAAAAAAAAAAAAATTGGTGTATTTTTTGTATTTCGGTGTTAAAATTAGTCCAGAATACAGAATTTACATATTAAAAAGCATTTGCTGCCTTACACTTTTATCATGGTACCATTATATAGAATTTAATATCTAATGTACATATTGCATACTGAAAAATAACTGCAGTGAAGACTCAAATACCCTGTTATGATTTGCTTGTTCCAGACTCGTTGTGAAGTTGAAAAACCTGCAGGGAACTCCAGCGATTTGACTGACATCTATATATCTGTGGAGAAAATCATTGATGGTGCTGTTTTAGTCGAAAAGACAAAGATTTTGGAAATAGAGGTAGGCACCTTTTAGTAGACTGGGGGTCAGGGTTAATGTTGTCCACTGAGATGCTTCGGCCTTCTTTTAGAGCACGTTCACAGGCTGAAACACACCGAAACACACTAGGAGATAAACAAGGAGATAAAAACACAAAAAATATTACAGATGCTTAGTGCACTATTGTTCAAAAGTCTGAGGTTGCTGAGGTTCGATATTATTATATTTTAAAATAGTTTATTTAATATATTTAAAATTTAATTTATTCCTGTGATGGCAAAACTGAATTTTCAGCATCATTACTCCAGTCTTCAGTGTCACATGATCCTTCAGAAATCATTCTAATATGCTGATTAGCTGCTCAAGAAACATTTTTTATAAATAAATCAATATTGAAAACAGCTGTGCTGCTCAATAATTTTGTGGAGACCATGAAATTTTTTTGATTTCCTTGTTGAATAGAAAGTTCAAAAGAACAAAATTTATTTGAAATTTAAATTTTTTAACATTATAAATGTCTTTACCATCACTTTTGATCAATTTAATGCATCCTTGCTGAATAAAAACATTATTTTATTTTTATCTTAAATATTGCTTAAACTTTGACCTTAAACTTTTAAATGGTAGTGTAAAGGTTAACTTTGACCTTAAACTTTTAAATGGTAGTGTAAAGGTATAGAACATCTAAGTGGGGAAAAAAATCCAAAAAGACCAATTGATTTCAGGATCAAATTCTAGCAAGCCAAACTGTGTGGGTTTCTCCAAGAAATATTCCTCTGGTGTGTGAAACTGAAGACCAATGTTGAAGGCAAACTGGAGAGATGGAGAAGGAAAATATAGAGCTGTGTTTTGTCAAAAGCCTGTAAAACTTCCCCTTTTTTATACTAAAATGGAGCAAGAAAGCACTACTGTGCCCCCTTGTGGTCAAAACAAAGTAAAGATACTGCACATGATTCACATAAATACAAATAAAAACAGTAACTCTCACCGACAGTAAGTCATCATGTATAATGTGTAATGAAGTCTGCAGGTAATTTCATTACCAGTCTGTCACTGCAGGAGAAGTCTTTCTTCTTTTTTCCTGGTGCCCAGTTAGCTGGACATCCTACTGCATCTGTACACAAGAGAAAACCCTGACTGAGCATAGAAGTCTGCATGTTATAGGATCATTTTGCACCTTATGCTGTAAATTAAAAATAATAAAATTGTTATTAAAACAATGATTTTGGCTTAATATTCTTTTAATATTAATATAAAAAAGTAAAGTATATAACCGTGGGGGTAGGGTTGAAAGCATGGCACCAGCAATGATATAAAAAAAATAAAAATAAAAAAAAACTAGCTTGACTTTAACTCAATAATAATGTAGCAAGTTTGAAAAGTGTGTTATGATCTGTCAGGTGTGATTTAAATGCATATATTTTCTGTTCCTGTGTTACGTGTTCTTTTTGAATGGATTCAATCTGTGTATCATTTGTTCATTCGTTTTTTTCTCTTTTTTATTTATTATTTAAAGAAGAAACATGAGAAAACGGCTCCTTTTTCTTTTTTTTCTTTTTTTTTTTTCTTTTTTCAAAAGAAACAATGATTTTTTTGTTTTTCATTCAGGGTTGGAAAAATTAATAAACAGCTTGAATATTCAATTTCTACATGCGGACGTGAATGAAACGCCCGTTTCTGCTGATTGGTGAGCTGAAAATCAGTTTTTCCTCAGTTTTTTGTGGCAGAATAATAGTCCTCCACTTCTGCAGGTGTACAGATTCTCAATGCATTTATTGCAACTACATTTCATCTTACTCTCATCAAACAACCAGACTAACGAATGGCTCGACACAACCCGTACTGGGGCAGGGCCTAGACAGGACATTCTTCTGTATAGACATAAATTCACCTACACTTTGCATCAGTTGTGTATGGAAGTCAGTTTGATGGCTGTCATAGCCTCTATGACAGCCATCAAACTGACTTCCATACACAACTGATGCAAAGTGTAGGTGAATTTATGTCTATACAGAAGAATACAGAAGTCACAAAACAGTATTTATTGTTTGAATGTATTTTTGCGCAATGTATTTTTCACTGCGTGAGAACATGATGTGTAGTGTAGTAGTGTAGAGTGGCAAGGCTTGTCGGACATAGCAACAGTAAATAAGAAGGGTGGGTTTTTGCGAAGGGTCAGTTAACATCAAACATTGGCATCAAAAACCAGGTCAAAAATACTAATGAAACTTATGTCAAAACTGTCCTGTCCATTTGACATCCACACACTGATGTCCAATTGATGTTAAAAAAAGAATCAAATTGACATCAATCACTGGCGTCAAAAAAAAAAAAAAAAAAAAAACCAGATCAAAAATACAAATCGAACTGGAGTCAAAAACTTCACGTCCATTTGATATCCACACACTGATGTTCTTTTGACCACCAAAATAATGACACAAAATCAATGCAACGAAAGAAAAGTTTTATTCAACAAACTTGAAATTAATAATACAAATGTAAATTATAAAAGAAATGCACCTATTCTGATTGTGAACAGATATCGCAGAAAAACAGATGAATAATTATTGACGTTATTACAGATCACAATCTGAATTTGATTAGCTGTGCAGCGCTACTTCCTGATTGTTTCATTCAAAATTGGCCAAATTCCGTGACAGTCCACAATATACACTGAATTGTGGTTTTATGCCTGGACTCCCTTACAAAAAAGAAGTTTATTCAAGTGTGCTATTAGTATACTTCTTTTAAACTAAAAATAGGAAAGTATACTTTTAGTCTACTTTTTATGTACTTCTCAGAAATGGGCTTTATGTACTTCTCAGAAATATACTTAAAATGGCATTTAAGTATACTTGACTTAGAATAAGTCTAAATATATGTGCTCCTAGAATCCGTGTTTTCATTATTATATGGTAGGGGTCGCTAGTACACATCTTCTTTACAGAATTTCCACAAAAAACACAAGTGAAAAAGAAACTGAAACAACAGATGCTTCCACATGTAATCTAACAGGATCATCTGACTTGAAACAGCATCAAAACATGTAACGTAACATTATGGAATAAAATGTCACCAATGAAGAGGTAATAATGACTGTAAAGCTTTGGGCTGTTGATTGACTCCATCTAAGTTTTGATTATCATTCTGAATCCAATTAATATTCTTTTTTCAGTTTTTTGTTCAAAATGTTGTTGATTTCTTTATTTTTTATTTATTAAACTTACCCACATTTAAGTGTTTAAAAAAAGAATGCAAGAAGCTAGAATAAAATGTTTTTGTTTACAAGCAGATACTCTGTTCTTTCTTTTGATGTTTTGTATGTTCAGATATTCATATGACAAAATATATACAAATTAATACCTAAATAGAGACATAGTAGTATACTTAAAGTATGATGTAAAGTTCACTTAAAAAAAACTTACGAGTATACTTTCAGTATAAAACTACTAAATTAGTAGTTTACTGAGACTATACTTCAAAGTGTACTAAAAATGCTACTACAAGTATTTAATTAGTAAACTATCAGCAAACCTTTAAGTTCACTTTTAGTATAGTTGCAGTACAAGCTAAAAACTTTGATGTAAACTAGTTGTGTACTCAAAGTTTACTACTGTTATACTTAAAGTATACTTAAAAGTATACTTTTATATACTAGAAAGTGGGCCAATTTAGTCCCAAGGAGTATTGGAATAGTACACTTACAAGTATACTACAAGTACACTGATATTTGTATACTTACTGCATAAAGTATACTTAAAAATATACTTGAACTTTACTTAAGTATACTTAATAAAATAAACTTGAAGTGTACTACTTTTTGGTAAGGGCTGCGCGGTTCCTTCCGTCTTGTCCACACCGCAGAAATCATAAGGCTCTAGATATATGGACAGTGTAGCCAGAAAATGAGTTTTAACTGCAAAATGGAGTACAACTATCAAATGAAATAGCTGTGTGCCATGGATTAACCTCACACAAACAAACAGTTGTGTGTCATGCACATTCCAAACTGTGTCACATGCGTGCTACAGTGGTAAAAGTAATCAAAGTATTTTTTCCTTCCACCCAGTACGGTCACGGTTCGTTTTAGGATTATCAATGCTTTTGAAGCAGAGGCTCCCCCGTCACTACTAGCATAGTGCCATCTACAGGTGTGGTGTTAACAGCAGAGAAAGAAACATTTGATGTCAAATTGATATCAAGGTGGCCACTGGGTTGTCTTTGGTGGATAGGCCTATTAACGTTCACACAAGAACTGCCATTCTGAATATCTGACAACCGGAGCACAACAGAGATATTAAAATACATACTATTCTGAAGTTTATAATGCAGACCTTGTGCCTTGTTTGTTGTGTGAACTATTGCGCACTCGCAGACTGGACTGCAATGCAGGATTTTCATAATTGTAGGCTAATAACTTGCCATTCAATGTGCTTCTCACCAAACCCTACAGCAGGGATCCTCAAATCTGACCCACGAGATCCACTTTCCTGCTCTAACCTTAATCAAACACATCTGAGCATGTTAATCAATGTCCTAAGGATCATTAGAAAATCACAGATCAGGGTTTATTTTAATTTGTATTTTTATGTAAATTTAACCCAAGAAATTCAGTATTTACTTGGAATTAACTTATCAGTCCCTAGTTCTAGAACACTCACCATGTCCTGTCGTCCTCAAGCCAGACGGTACTTCAAGGTTCTGTACAGATTACAGAAAAGTTAATGTATAAACTAAGGCTGATTCCTTTTCAATGCCACGCATTGGACATTGTGAATATCATTTGGGCAATGCCAAATTCATAATAAAATGTAAAAGGTTATTGCTAAAAGGTTATTGGCACGTGCTGCTCACAGAGCGAGCATCCGAAATCTTTGCCTTTGCCACCACTGATGTGTTTCTACAATACCGTTTAATGCCTTTTGGCTTTCGAAATGCTGGAAATGAGAGCTCTAGTGCAAGTTCTATCAGGAAGACTCTAATG
The DNA here is from genome assembly GCA_039654775.1 of Spinibarbus caldwelli. NCBI lineage: Eukaryota > Metazoa > Chordata > Actinopteri > Cypriniformes > Cyprinidae > Spinibarbus > Spinibarbus caldwelli. The sequence goes on along the minus strand of CM077253.1, from coordinate 19,547,973 downwards.
TCACATCATTAATTACTCGTAGATCTAGCCAATCATCACTCGACAACTGGAGTATATAAGTTCTGTTCTCACTTATTATTGTGTTTGCTGTTACTGATGCCGGCGTTCACTCACTCACGTTCTATTGCAACCCAAATGTCACAAAAACCAATCATGGATTGTGATCTTACCGACTCTGAAGATGATCCAGTTGTGCCTTCACCTCTGGCTGTGCGGCGTAGCTCTCATATTCAGTGTCGCGACACTCTGTGGGCTCAGTGGACTTCAGAAAAAATTATTAACACTCTAGAAGATCAAGGCATTCCTATCAACAGCGATCTGCCGAGAGAAGATCTCCTCCTTCTGGCTTCCAACACCCTGGTGAATCCTCCGTTACACTCATGGATTCCCTTCCGGAAACTCCAATACCTACAGCTCAGCCCAAGTTAGCCGGCAAGAAGTGTACAGCTAAGTTGTCTTCTCCCAGATCATCTAAACGAACTAAGCCTTCTGCAACATTACAATCGTTTCCTCCTCGCCATGAACCAGTGGACATTAACAGTCAACTTTTTCAGGCCGTTCAAGGCCTCTCAGAGACAGTGAAAGGTCTCAAATCCAGGCAAAAAAAAAACTACTAGAAGCTTTTGCTAACCATGCCCCTGGATCTACTGAGCCTTCTGGCTCCTCCCCAGCTCTCACTCCTCTTCTCTTATCATGCGTTCCTTCAACAGCTCCTTCTACAACCTTCGCTACAACAGCAGCCGCGCACACTATGCCTCAGACTCCATCATCAGAAGCAACTACATCTTCTCAGTTTAACCTCTCTACTGCGGTGCCTGCACAAGTTTTCGGTAGATGTTTTTGTTCCACCAGCTGCTGTTATTCTGTCCCCCTGCTAAGATCGAACATTATCCAAGGTAATTCCAGCAAAAGCAACCTCTTTTATTGCACTAACTAACACTAGATTTGAATGGTCTGTTATGGATACTGAACTGCTGGTTCGTCATTTTGGCGGTCAAAAAACTTTGGCCTGTACTGTATGCAGTTCCCATGGACACTCTGCATCGTTCTGCCCTAAAGCTCTTGCTAGCCGAGCTCCGGTCGCTGTCCACAGTGCTGAACCTGTAAGCGCCAATTTCGATGTTAAAGGCTGACCTATTACTGTTTTCAGTGTAATTCCTCTCTGTAATAATTTTAATGAATCTGTCTGTATGTTTTCTAAATGTAAATTTTCACATTATTGTAGCTTCTGCAAGGACTCACACCCGAAATCTGTCTGCCCACGACGGTTCAGGCCCACAAACCTAGAGAAAGCCCCTCATCAGAAAAAATTCTGAATGGCCATCCCTCCACACCTATAAATGTCAAAATTCTCTCTGATTTGCTCTCCTCTCACCCTGATCCCTTATTCGTAGACTATATAATCACTGGACATTCTCAAGGATTTCGGGTCAGTATTCTTTCCCCATTATCTACTTCATACGTTGTAAAAAACCTAAAATCAGCTTATTTTTCAGCATGAAATGGGAATCCAAGTTCTACTTTGCTGTGAGGCTCACCTTCGGCTGTAGGAGTAGTCCACATATTTTTAATTGTGTTTCTGAAGCTCTGTGTTGGATCCTGTTGAATGTCTGCAAGCTTCCATTTGTTTTGCATTTGTTCGACGATTTTTTATTGATAGACTTTTCGTCTCCTCATACCCTTATTCTACATACAATCAAACAAATTTTCAGCGATGTAGACATTCCGATGTCAAAAGAGAAAATCATAGGCCCATCTACTAATCTGGAGTTTCTCGGTATTCTACTAGATACTGTCAAGATGCAAGCTTCCTTACCTAATGAGAAATTTCTTAGAATTAGATCTTTCATGGAGTCTTTTATCTCTTCGCGCTCCATCTCTAAACGCGACATGCTCTCTCTTCTCGGCCATCTCAACTTCGCTATGATTAGTATTCCTCAAGGTAGAGCGTTTATTTCTCGTTTGCTAAACCTTGCTCACTCAGTGCCTAACCTAATCGATACTGTCATTTTAGACCATGGGTGCCTGTCCGATTTTAGATTTTGGAACAACCTGCTTAACAGATCGGCTTGGTCTCACAAATGTATCACCATGTTTTGTGACAACAAGGCAACTGTTGCCATAGTAAACAAGGGAAGATCTCCTTGTCATGCGATAATGTCGGTTTTAACCAATTCGGATTCAACACCCTGCCTGACTCCCTCAGAAATACTTCTGGATATATATATATATATATATATATATATATATATATATATATATATATATTTTTTTTTTTTTTTTTTTTGGTTGTTTTTTTTTCCCTTCATTTTTGCATCTCTCTGGTGTTGAGACTCTTCTCTCTTTCTGTTGTGGCTGACCCCTAGAGGTCGTAACAATACACCTTTTGTTTCAAATAGACCATTAACTCTGATGTTGGCAGAATCTAGTCACTCCTGACATTAAAGCACCCGCCCACTTATCTCTGATCAGACCATTTAAGATCACTTGTGACACTGTTCAAAACGGGGTTCAGGAGTTACTGTTCATGGAAACTCTGCAGCTATGAACTCAAAAATAATGTTTGTCTTATTATGGATGTTGCTGTCGTCCACCTCTACTGGAATCAAACTAGATGGAAATGGTTATGTTGATGTTGTCATTGCAATCAGTTCAAAAGTACCACAGGATGACAGACTTATTGATAAAATCAAGGTGAATATGTTTTTGTTGTTGTTTTGGTCTATTTAACAAACCTTATGTGCATTATTGGTTTTAATGGCTTTTGTGAAAGATAATATCTTGTCCCAGTTAAAAAAAAAATAGAAAGAAATATATTTCAAATTTCATTAACAATATTTGTGAATGAGCTAATTAAAGTATAATTACATTTTTAAAAATACATACACATTTTGAGTTCTTTTCATTTCATCTTTTCAACATTCTGACAGGACATGGTCACTGAAGGGTCGCTTTATCTTTATGAAGCATTGGATAAAAAGGTCTATTTCAAAGAAGCTACAATACTAGTCCCACCTCAGTGGAATAGTAAGCATTTTACCAAAGCAAGAACAGAGTCTTTTGAAAAGGTACAGATAATTATGTCATTTTATATTATCCATCAAATATTTACCTGTTCGATCATTTCAGTCACATTTGATATTGCTGAAACAATTTCTATGTCAAACACAGGCCAAAATAATAATTGATAATCCTAATCCAGCATACGGCGATGAACCCTACACTAATCAGTATGGAGAATGTGGAGCTGAGGGTCAGTACATTCATTTAACCCCAGATTACCTTCGAGACAACACACTCATTAACCTATACGGGTCAAAAGGTGAACATCTTTTTTTGTCCTTCAACATTTATTTAGGTTAATTCAGTAATTAGTTTGTTTTATTAGCAAAAATGTTTGTTTGTTTGCAGGAAGGGTCTTGGTGCATGAATGGGCTCATCTGAGATGGGGCGTTTATGATGAATACAGTGAAGAAAATCCATTCTACTACTCTAATGGCCATATTGAAGCTACAAGGTTATAAACCTTCAACAAAAAGAAAGCATATGATTAAAATCTCATTGGAAATGATCTCAACCACTGATTTCCTGCTTATCTTCAGGTGTAGCAAAAATATTGAAGGTCAGCTTACTGATGTTACTACTGGATCTCCATGCCGCACTGATCCACGAACTTCACTACCAACTAAGGGTTGCAAGTTTTTTCCTAACAATTATCAAAACACACACAGTTCCATGATGTTCCTACCTAGCCTGGATTCTGTAAGTATAAATTTTACGTTACACAAATGCAAAATGTAATTTTGAAAATTCACAGTCTGTTATATGCAATATATAGAAGAAGTAATCATTCAAAATATTTGGCTTTAGGTAAAAACATTTTGTCGTGAAAACGAGCACAATTATGAAGCCCCAAACCTGCAGAATAAAAAATGTGGCAAAGCAACATGGACCGTAATATTTGAGGATTCTGTGGATAAAGACGCACTTCGTTCTCTAAAACCGCTGCAGTCTTCTCCACCAGCACCATCTTTCAAAGTTGTGCAGCGAATGCATCGGGTCGTTTGTCTTGTACTTGATGTCTCAGGAAGCATGCAAGTATGCAAAAACTTCAACTAAACTTTAAAATAAAAATGCTTAATGTATTATAACTTTCAATGCTCTGATATGAGCGTAATCATTTTGAAACACAAGGAAACATAAAATTGATATCACATGCATTATTATAATTATTATTATTTTATTACTATTGCACACATTCTCTAGGGCTCTAGAATTCTTCGACTGCAACAGGCTGCCACACATTTCCTGCAGAATATCATTGAGGATCAATCCAGCATTGGAATGGTAACCTTTAGCACTGATGCTTCTACTTTGAGTTCCTTGACTCGTATTGACAGTGACACCACTAGAGAACGTCTTGTCGCTTTGTTGCCAAAAACAGCAAGTGGATCAACATTCATGTGTAAAGGCCTCAATCAAGGCTTACAGGTGCCATATTATTTGTAAAAGTATACATTTTTACTTATGTGTGAAATATATGCTGTTTGTAATGCCAATGTTCTCTATGTCTTCAAAACATAAAGGTGCTTAATAAGGACAATGGGGATGTGATAGGAGATGAAATCATTTTTCTGACAGATGGTGAAGCCTCAGATGACCTTAATAGTTGTGTTCCGAATGCAATTAATAGTGGCGCTATTATACACACAATTGCTTTGGGTAATAAAGCAGATAAAGCACTGAGGGAAATGGCGGATAAAACTGGTAAGTAACAGTCACATACAGACTAACAGTGTCCCAAAAAAAGTACTGTAGGCCTAAATGGACATTTATGTCACAATTTAAATTTCATTCATTGTATTTCATTACTTTAGACTGGTGGTTTTCAAACTGTGGGATGTGCAAAGTGTAAGAATGGTGGTGCGTTCATGGCATAAGAAAAATTAAAAATTTAAGTTATGAAATTCAGTTAACACGTTCAATGGTGGACATTACGTACTTACATATTTCTGACGTGACGCACAAGCATTTCGCAAATCCTCATGAGCTACACGGCACGCAAAAATAAATATAGCCTATATTGAGACCCACATAGTTTGATTCACCAACAAACGACTCTGAACCCGGTTTGAATCAGCATGATGAATCTTTCAGTGAATGAACTCACCAAATCAGACAGACTGATCTGCAACTGAACTGCAAGTCCATTTTGGTTGGTCTCTGACTTCTAGATCGATCTTAGCATGAAAAGTTTGGAACTAACAAACGTCAAAGCAATTGGCAAAGTTACAAACAAATTATGGAACAAATGATCTCAGAACTATTCGTAGGCCTATTAATAACTTTTAACTAATTAATCCCATTTTTTTTTTTTTTTTTTGAAATATCACTGATATTTTGGTAAAATCATACAAAATTCATACATTCATCAAATTCATACATTTTATAAACAAATCTTCAGTGTCCAAATCCTACTTTTGCAGCAAATGTACATGAGTAAATCATTATAATCAGTGCCTGTTTATTATCCAGTGCAAATTTCTCATATGTTCTATGTTGAAAATAGGGGGGAAATTTATCACAGCCAGTGATGACATTATCTCTAATCAGCTACTGAATGGATTTTCTACACTAACTGTACCAACAGGAGATCAAACAAAAGATCCAGTTCAGGTTTGGCTCACTGCTCATGGTAAATTACCTCAAGACTTGTCTATTATGAATATTCATGATTAATTTTTATCACCCCTTTAGATAGACAGTGTGGGAGCAAAAACTTCTGATTGGTTCAATGGGACAGTATCAGTAGATCAGACTATTGGTACCAAAACCAGCTTTACAATAACCTATGAAACAAGTGTACCTAAAATTTACATACAGTCACCGAGTGGCTCAGTCTACAATCAAATGCAGATGCGTCATGATGAATCAACAAAAACAGCGACTTTAAAAGTTCCAGGAACTGCACAGGTATGACAACTTGTACAAGACTTCATTAACTTTCCTAAAACTTTTCATGAATCATTAATTTAATAACACTATTATGTGTTTGGTAGCATGGGGACTGGAAGTACAGTATCCAAAGTCCAACACTTCAGTCTCTGACTGTAACAGCAACGAGTCAAGCGGCACGAGCTGATGTTCCCCCTATCATTGTCAAAGCCCACATGAACCAGAAGCTCAGCGATGGCACTAAACCCTTGATAGTGTTCGCCGAGGTTAGTCAGAATTACAAGCCTGTAATAAATGCTGAAGTGTGGGCTACACTGGAGCCAGAATCTGGGCCTGCACAAACATTACAACTCCTGGACAATGGAGCAGGTAAATGACCCATAATTCTTGTTTATAGTTTGCACTCCACTTCAGATTTACACTATATAGCTATAAGTGCTCAAATAAATCCAGTATTATTTTACAGGGGCTGATGCTTTCAAAGATGATGGCGTCTATTCAAGATATTTCACAAAGATGAAAAACGGGAGAAGCAGCTTGATAGTAAGAGCGAAGAATCAAAATGGACAAGGCAGATTTACTCTCCAAAAAAGGGGTGGTGCACCATATGTATCTGGATATGTGGTAAATGGTAACTATGAGACTCTGAAAGCAAACTACTCGAACATGTCCTTAACCAGTTTCTGCACATGTATTCAGGTGGTTCCTCTAATTTCAGGTGTGGTGGAGCCGAACCCTTCAAAACCTCCAGTTTCGGCAGAATCACTTGTAATCGGAAGCTTCACCAGAACAGCCACCGGAGAGAGTTTTGAGGTTGTTCTTAAAAGCACAACTCCACCAAATTTCCCTCCTAACAGAATCACAGATCTGAGTGCTGAGATCCAGGAGGACACTGTGCTTCTCAACTGGACAGCTCCTGGTGAGGACCTCGACCAAGGGACAGGTAAATCATACAATTAATACAAAATAGAAGTTATTTCAAAGCTACATCACAATATAATGTATCTTTCATGGGCCTAACAAGGTATTTATTTTTATTTAAGCTAAATCCTACAAGATAATGTGGAGCTTTGACTTTAAAATGCTTCGATTCAACTTCAGCAATGCTCATGAAGTCAACATATCTGGCATTTCACCTCAGGAGGCTGGATCAGTTGAACAACATTCATTCAATCTCAATATCACAATCCAAAATGGCACCACACTCTTCTTTGCTGTTCAGTCTGAGGACAAAGAACATGTAAAATCTGAAATCTCCAACATTGCTCAAGCTTCAAAGATCATCCCTCATCTAAAACCCACAGAAATGCTAGAGTTAGACCTGAATTTTATGTTAATTGCAATTTCTGTTTGTTTGGCCACTGTGGTGATTATGGGCATTATTGCGATAACAACATGGGCTTTGAAACAAAGTAAACCTTCTTAGATCACAACCAACATTAATATCTGATACAAAGGAAATCTTTACATTACAAAGTTACTTTACTGAGTTGTCTTTATTTGTTCACATTATGCTTTGCAAAAATACAAAATGCAAAATGCAGTTCGGTAAAACTTTAAATTTGTTTATATTGGATTTGTTTGTGTGTGTGTTTTTTCCTTAGCTATTATTATGTGCACTGGTAATTAATAAATAAATTGATAAATACAAGCTTGTATAACCTGATTAAAACATTATAAAGTACAAATTACAACCATATTTACTAAAATCTGTGCACTGTCTCCCATGATGAATTAATTGAATGAATGAATGAATGAATGAATGAAAGAAAGAATAGTTCTCTCCTATTACTCAGTAGAAAACTTGTATAAGAAATAGATATATAAAAGAGATAAGACATCATTAATATTTTTTTTATTATAGTTGTACACTGTAAAAATGTTTTTTTTTTTTTTGGAAGATGCAATAATAAAATAATAAAACAAAGTACAGTTTCTACATATTACTATATTTAGTTGTAATACAATTTAAAAAAAATAATAATATTAAAATAATCAATTTTATTTCGGTTCTTTAAACTAGAATGGGATGTGATTCTGCCCTCTGTCATGAAAGCATACATTTGCTGATCCAAACACAGTTGCTTTGCATGATACAAATTAAAATAAATAAATAAATAAATTTAGACTTATTAAAGGCTTATTACCTTAACTATTATTATGATATGGATGGTGTATTTTCCCTCTGGCTGTATAATTAGTGTGTACTTCATTTAGTTAATTTACTGTATGTGTCTGACATATTAGTTATGTGTTTACCCATTCTTATCTGTATATGAACTTTTTTTTTCTCAACCTCAAAAAAGAGTTTCACCATCTTTCCCTTGACTAGTCATGTTTGATGTCGTTGAGAGTTGCTAAATAAATTTCGTGAGATCCTGTGAGGGTTACACCAGTAAAACCACTTATATTGTGATGCAGATATAAACATATAAAAATGTTTAAGGATATGGGTTTGTAGGAAATTCCCTGCATGTCTTTATGGACGGGCTGACTCTGGCATTTTGTTAAATCATAAGGCCCATTTGGGTTTGTCATGGCAATGTATATGAGGACTTTATGGTGTCATTAGATCTCATTATGAACATTGACTTTCTGCCTGTGATTATAATTATATTTTATGGCAACTATTCTGTCATGTCTAGTTAGATGAGGGGGCAATAACCTTGTACAAGGAAAATCATGGTCTAAATGACTCTAAATAGAAAATGAAACTAGTGCAAAATGACTTTATGACTAGATTTTCAGCCATAAAGTTATTAGACACAATAAACCCCACAGTTAGTAGTATAAAACAAGTTGTGCAATGAAAACACGATGAGGACAATATGCACCATATGCATAATCCTGAAAAGGACAGCATAAATAACTAGGCTTTTATGCTATAAACTTCAAATATTATGAATACATTAATCTTATTTTTATCTATTGTTTTAAAATGTAACAGTGGATTTTAGGGCATTGTTCAAAGCTCAAATACAAGTTGTACTGTAATTTGCAAACTTATTGCCAAGATACAGCCTTATTCGATAACAATAAACATGAAAAATATCTTATCAGCCTACCCCATCTAGAGTTTCATGACAGAACTTGGCATTTTCTAAACCATAAAGTGTAAAAGTTATAGAAAAATTGTCAAACATTGTCTGTACCTGCTGGGTGTGTATGTAATTTTTAAGCTTTTGTATCTTAAAATGAAGGAGACGTTTGTGTTGGTTTATGAACTGCAGTATTACACCACATTCCACTTAATGTGAACTCATGCCTGATGATGTTGAGTCATAATTACTCAATAATGTTTAAGCAACAGGGAAAAACTGATAAGGACCTATCAATTGCCACACTTAGCAACTTTTTCAAGTTCACTTTTTTTTTGTGCTGATCACCAAAGAAAGAAAGAAAGTATGCGTTAAGCTGGGACTCCAGAAAACAAGGACAACATTCAGAATATGATCCTATAAATCTATGAGCCTATGAATTCAACCTATAAAGTCTTATTTCACAGACAAGAAAACCAAAGAATGCTGGAAAATATTGAAGCGTATTGTTAACTGTATTTAATCGGTATGACACAAACTGAAACAAGCAATTGTTTCTTCAATTTATAAAACCTGTTTAACAAGACAATCTTCATTAACATCAGGTCAATTTTAGTAGCTATGAATAAGTTTCCCCAACAACACATTTAAAAAGTAACAAATTAAAGACAGGTGTAAAATTAAGTGGAAGAGACAGTATAACACAATATTTAAATTAGTGTTGTATTGTCAATTATTCTAGAATTCTTCTGATTTCCACTTATTGCCAGGCAAAAAGACTAAATGAATTGCCAACTTAAGTCGTTAGGCCTTTTTTTTCTTCATTTTTCACTCGACTACAAGCTTAGCCCTCAGAGAACTGCCTGAAGAGGAACTCTGATCTTTTTTCACTGAAATTCGGCACAAAATTAATCTGCAGGATTTCAGAGAAGCCCTCAGACAAACTGGGTGCCACAAACTTTTTCCTATAGAGAACAAGAAAGACAGTCAGTTACCAATGAACTTGTGTGAGTTAGCCAAAAAAGATTGTGATTTCCCAGCAAAATTATCTGGTTAAATGGAAAAAGCTTAGCTTGCTGCTGTTGACTCACTTGTAGCTATGAATCACCATGTCATTGACAGGAACATGCTTGATGGCAGAAGGAACCATCTCACGAAACTAAAACCAGCAAAAAAAAAAAACAGATCAGATCAATCACTTACTGTGTATTTTCTGTTAAAATTAGTCCAGAATACAGATTTTCCAAAGGAAATAGTGTTTGCTGTCTTACACTTTTATCATGGTAACACTATATAGAATTTTTATATTTAATGTACATATTGCATACTGTAAAATAACTGCAGTGAAGTCCCAAATACCCTGTTGTTATGCTTTGCTTGTTCCAGACTCGTTGTGAAATTGAAACACCTGCAGGGAACTCCAGCACTTTGACTGGCATCTATATATCTGTGTAGAAAATCATTGATGGTGCTGTTTTAATCAGAAAGAAAAAGATACTTTCTTTTTTTTTTTAAACAGAGGTAGGCACCTTTTTCTAGACTCGGGGTCAGGGTTAGTGTTGTCCACTGCAACACTTCGGCCTTCCTTTAGAGCGCGTTCACAGGCTGAAACACACTGCTGCCAGGAGCCAAGTATGTCCTAGAGTTCATGTGCACAGACAGTTAAAACAAATCATTATACACATTTAGATGTTTCCTTCAAAGCTTCTAAATCAGATACACTTGATATCCTGCTCTTGGAGATCTGCTTCTTGTGTCTGGGTTCTCAGTTGTAATAGTTAACTCAACTCACCCTGTTCACATACGCATAGCCCTTTGGAATGATGTGTGTCTGGAAGAATGTTGATTTGCCAGCTGCAAAATAAAAAAAGGGTTATGTCATAAAAAAAAAAAAAAAAAAAAAAAACACGTCACCTGGAAGGAGTAAGAAAAAAAAAAAAAAAACAACACTGAAAAAATGCTTACATCCAGGAAATCCCACTGCTACAATGACTTCCTGCTTGGTGGATGTGAGGGAGGCATCAGGAGGATCGTAAAGACGTCTTTTAGAATCTATTTTCCTCTGGATAAGGAGATAAACACACAACAAATTATTACAGATGCTTGGTGCACTACTGTTCAAAAGTCTGAGGTTGCTAAGACTTTTTTTAATGTTTCTGAAAGAAGCCTCACCAAGTCTGAATTTATTCGATCAAAAATACAGTAAAAACAGTAATATTGTTCAATATCGTTACATTTTAAAATAACTTTTTTCTAATTTAACATATTTTAAAAATTAATTTACTCCTGTGATGGCAAAACTGAATTTTTAGCATCATTACTCCAGTCTTCAGTGTCACATGATCCTTCAGAAATCATTCTAATATGCTGATTTATTGCACAAGAAACATTTCTTATAAATAAATCAATATTGAAAACAGCTGTGCTGCATAATATTTTTGTGGAGGCCATGCTGTTTTTTAAGATTCTTTGTTGAATAGAAAGTTCAAAAGTACAACATTTATTTGAAATATAATTTTTTTGTAACATTATAAATGTCTTTACTGCCACTTTTGAATAAAAGTATTAATTTCTTTAAAAAAAGCCCAAACTTTGACATCAAACTGTAAATGGTAATGTAAAAGTATAAAACATGTAAGTGAAAAAAAAAATCCAAAAAGACCAATTGTTTACAGGATCAAATTCTGGCAAGCTGAACTGAGCGGGTTTCCAGCCCAAGAAATATTCCTCTGGTGTGTGAAACTGAAGACCAATGTTGAGGGCAAACTGGAGAGAGAGAGAGAGAGAAGAAAAATACAGAGATAAATAACAGATGAAAAATATGTATTTTGTCAAACACCTGTAAAATTTCCCTTTTTTGTTATACTAAAATGCAGAAAGAAAGTACTACTGTGCCCCCTTGTGGTCACAATAGAGTAAAGATATTGCTCATGAGTCACATAAATACAAATGAACGTAAAATCAGTAACTCTTACTGACAGTAAGTCATTCTGTATAGTGTGTAATCAAGACTGCAGTTATTTGATTACCAGTCTGTCACTGCAGGAGAAGTCTTTCTTCTTTTTTCCTGGTGCCCAGTTAGCGGGACGTCCTGCTGCATCTATACACAAGAGAAAACACTGACTGAGCATTAACATAGACTGAGTTAAACTCATCAAATTCTTTTGATAATCATCAAATTCTTTTATATTTTGTTTGAAGATTCAGTGCTGGTTAATAGATGATTAATCTTTGAAAAAATAAGTAAATAAATCAATAAATAAAAATAACAAAAAGTACAAAATAATACTTTTTAGCATCAATAATTTTATCTCAGATGTCTCAAGAGTGCTAATCACAACCACTGAGACTGAGCTCACCTCCTACATAGAAGCTCTGTGACACATCTACAGTCACTCCTCCATTCGCCTGCAAAAACACAACAATGCCTTCATATACACAGCATACTCTAACCAAACCTGCTGCTTGCTGTGTGTAATGTAAAGCAAATCATACAACTCAATTATGCAATTCCTTTAATATACAAATCCTACAAATAATCACAAGAGTTATCACCTTCTCACATAGATGTTCCCACATCCCAATAACAGGCTTCCTGTATATACCAGGGGCTGTGGAAGCAAATACCTGAAAAAAGACAATGTATTCACATTCGTAAATATTTAAGTTTGAGCAATTTTATCTACACAAAATTACACAGCCTTTTAAAAGTTTGGGGTCAGTAAAACATTTTTTTGGAAAGAAATAATACTTTTGTTCAGCAAGAATGCATTAAATTAATCAAAAGACACCGTAAAGACATTTATATTTATAAAAAATCTATTTCAAATAAATGTTGTTCCTTTGAATTTTCTATTGACAAAAAAATCAGTTTCCACATGGTTTCCACAACAATTAAGCAGTTTTCAACAT